>BLSH010478054.1:189117-212936 GCA_018402905.1 Glandirana rugosa
TCCCTATCCCCATTTATTTGTAGGGCACTTGCCCTAGTTTGAAGATGATTTTAGAACAGTTATATGGCTTCTACCGTTAATTAATACTTTTCAGACACAGTTTGAAGATGATCCACATTCACCTCCATTTTTGCTTTTTTTATGTTTTTATTTTTTTAAAAATATTTACAGTTATTTCCCTGTCCCCATTTTTTGTAGGGCACTTGCCCTACCCTTACCCCCATTTTACTTCCTTTTGCAGCCCTCTGGGGCTTTCCAGGACTTTCCTACAGCCATTTTTGTGCCTAAAAGTTCGGGTCCCCATTGATTTCAATGGGGTTCGTTGTCCGTGCGATCGTTCGGGTTCCGTCCGGACCCGGACCCGGACTTTGTCCCGAAGTTCGGACGGACCAGCAGAACCCGAACTTCCAGGTGTTCGCTCAACTCTATTAACAACAGCTAAAATAGCTAAAAACGGGGGGTTACAGAGACCCCAAAGACATAGATACAATAATGCATTAATAGTGTCATAATAGTAGTGCATATATCAAAACACAAAACCACTTTTCACAACACACTCCTGCAGCAATGAAGAAGAGTGCTACCCAATGCGTTTCGAGGTTATGTGTTGTTCCTCCTCATCAGGGGAAGTGGTAGTAATACAATTAATATCTATGATGAGCAAAAGGAAAATATCAGTGCACATTAACATTGACAGATATATATCATTACAAAGGTATAAGATATCAATAATATAGAAACCCCATGGTTACCAACCGTTTAAGAAGTATCAATAATGGAGAAGATTTTTAATCTCTATTTGTTAAAAAACAGGAGATAGATGTTGCTGTTGCATATTCCGGGCCGTCCGACTGAGATGGAAAATGCCCATCAGTCCAAAGGCTCCACCAAAAGTGAGGGAGAGAGGGCCTATGGGCGGCCTGATCCCCAATCGTCGAATCCCAGCATGCCCCAGATAGTAAAAGTCTAATAAAAGCAAATATATATATATATGGGCATGGATATTAGAGAGAATGGGGAATAGCCCACCCCTCCCCTGATTATAAATACCTCTGAGGCCTGAACCTACCAGTAGATGCAATATGGGGTGGATTGAGGAGATGTCCAATCAATCAGTAATCTTGCTCAGATCTACACCGTGAGAAAGTGCTAACGTGTCAGAGTAGTAGCTGAATCTGAGGACAACAGCAATATAAAGATATAGCTATTGATGTATAATTAGATACCATTGAGTATAAGAATTTATATATAATATTGTGAGGGGTGTAAAGGAATACGAGTGTGGATATGTGTGCAACCATGCACACAGGTATGAAAGATGAAAAAGACAAGGAAGGGGGGCAACACATATATGTATGTGCCCCCCCCCCCTTTCCCTTGTCCTGGGCACCCAGCTCATCCATGACCTATTTAGGTATTCAGTTGACTTCTCCCTCTACCCTACTCCTCTGTACTGACATTTCTCTGCTGAGTCAAAAATGGCAAGATATTGCCAAATCATTTCTTTTTACCAATGCTTCTTGGGCAGTCCGAATAGCCCTGTCCAAGATGTTCCTCCTACCACACGTACTATATTTTTTCAGGACTCTGCCATCACCGATCCTACAATCAGATATAGCCACCCTTCAGTAGATCATCAGTCACTTCATCTGGGCAACACGTAAACCACACATCAAAGCCTCTTTGCTCAACACACCCAGGATATATTCGGGCTACTGAGTTACTGACCTCTGGCTGTACTACAAAGCAATAATTTTAGATCAAACCAAAAAGCTATGGGACATGTCCTCATTGCAACATTGGACCTTGATTGAAGCAACATCACTTGCCCAAAACCCCTCATGTCTATTGCCTGCCATATGGATGGAACACCACCCTTCGCACTCTATCCTTCCGACAGTTAATTCTACAATATCCACCTGGAAATTGGTTCTACAAACCTCAGGAAGACAGCACATACAGGCTCTTCACCAACTCCCATGGACATCTCCACCCTTATTCAGGATGTTACTAACTTACCTATGGAGTTAACCCCACAAATGGCTCTCTTTGGACTAGGTATCTCACATTGGCCCTCGAAGTTTCACCCCATCATTACACACATACTCATTGCTGCCCATTTATCTATTGCCTGGCTTTTGGAACAGGCCTGTGCACCTACTCTCTGCAACACAATTGATATTATTAATGACCACCTCACAATGGAATTCCTGTTCACAACTCTCACAGTAGGTTCCCCCTCTCTGTGAGGCTCTTTATGCTTATTCATCTCCTGGAATGAACCAAGCCTTATGGGATTGACTGCTGATAAGCTTACTATACTATCACATTTTATACTAATGAGCACTAGCCTGCTCATCATCTGTCTCTTTCCCTCTACCCCATACCTCTTGCCCCCCCACCCCTCCCTCTTTTCATGCTCTCTCACTTCGGGGCATACAAGGGGTTAATACTATGTATGTTGATATACCCTTGGCACACCATTCATTTAATGTTGATGTCAATTACCAATTATTTTTGTCTTTTGAGTTATTCTGCATCACTTTATTGCTTTCAATAAAAAAATGTTTTTTAAAAAAAATAAAATATGACATGGGTTTCCCCCCCAAAATCAGTACCAGACCCTTTGAGTCTGGTAAGGACATTAAAGATAGAAAATATTTGCTTCATTTAAAGTCCCAGGGGAATGCAAACTTGAATGTAAGGACTTTAAAAAGAAAACCCAAAACAAATAATAATGTAATCCTCCCAACTCATACTAATCCTTTAAACCAAGCATGCAGTCTAACAGGCCAGAAAAGAAAGGAAAGGGATGGTGGTGGGCAGAGCGATGTGGGAAGACCAGTGACAGTCATCAGGGACTTCTGCATCCAACTGTCTATAAAAAACCCTCTTTATATTGACTGGTCCACTTGTGCTGCATTTCCACACTAATGACAGATCTCCAGAGGCTTATTAAAAAAAAGGGGGTAGGATGTGCTGACATCGCTGACCGTCACTGGCCATGGCCATATTTGTCAGTGTTGTCACCACCACCCCCCCCCCCCCCTTTGCTTACATGGTCTGAATGTCCCCAGAAAAAAAACACATCTGAAATTGGATAGAAGCAGGTTTAAAGTGGTTGTAAAGCTCAGGCATGAAAAATTAAAGCACATAACACCATAGTGAGTACTTACCTTAAGCCAAAGCACCAAGCCTGGTTCCTCTCTGTTCTCTCGTCTCTCTGCTATCTGCATTTCTCACTCCTAATAGATTAAGCCAACACCTAAGCCTTCCAGGAAATGGCCACCATCTCTCCAGAACACATCAGGTGACTCATACAACAGCTCACGTTTCTCTGAGCCTGTGTAGAGGGAAGTGTTTCAATTTCCTCCAATCAGCTTTCAGATTACACTTAGCTCTGTGCTCAGTGTGTATAACATCCGATCCCTGCCCTTGCTTTCTTCTGCTGAGAAAACACCTTTCCTCTGTGTGTTGTAGAACGCTGTATATGACAACAGATGGTCGCAGATAAACAGGTACAACCTATGTAGAAGGTTTTTTTCTATAACTTTGTATCACCTGAGGCTAGTCTCTTCACTGGGTACATATAAGGGTTTACAACCACTTGAAATTTTGAAATTTAGACAGTGCAAAGACTTCTTTACTGTTTGAGCATTGAATATGTGTAACTGATATTCGTTTAGGTGGTAACGTTTCAGCTCCAAGCATAAATACATTAAAAATAAACTATTAGAAGTATTCCTCAGTGAACAGGGCTATTGGAATGCTTAGCAACACAGACACACATTTACACACAAACACACACACACACACACACACACACACACACACACACTAAACTGGATAGACCCATGTTTTTATTCGACCTTCTAATCTTTTCAACCATCTAACTAACTACAGCAGAGGTTTGCCTGGCCTATGCATGGAAAAAGTAAGACGAGAGAGATCAGGAAGCTGTAGAAAGGCGCCATCAAACTCCATAGGGTACTTATGCCAGGCCTTTTGTACTATTTCCTTCTAGTAGTGAAAGTGAAGAAATGGACCCTGAAAATTACATTGCGCAGATGGCTCTCTACAACCCAGGAATCTGAGTGGTGGGATCATGGAACATACTTTATATGCTTTGCAATATCCTAACATCTTATTATTTTTCATAACATTAGTTGGATAAATATTTCTGAACAGCATCAACTTTAATTTCTATAGATCCTGCCATTTCAGGACATATATAGTTGGGGGACTCATTCACAAATGTTCAATCTGAAATGTGCTTGTGAAAAATAGTAAAAATTTCCCCATCCCGTTCAAAATGACAGGTAGTGGCTGCCAGCAGAAAGGACTAAATGAAGAAAATACATATTTGTCTGTGCTATGTGCAATACATACACTTATTTTAAACTTGTATCTAAATGTAGATGTACAGTTTGTTTTGAGTGATGTCATATATGTATGTGGCTTTCAGACGTAATTCAAATTATTTATGTGGAATAAGAAAACAAAAGGGCTGCTTATATATACTGTATAATATATAATATAATATATTATGATAAGTAATTATATTATACCAACAAGAAAATAAACTGTTATATAATAATCATCTCTACTTATAACCTTTACTCCATTGTCAGCATTTTTTCCTCAGTTCAGTAGCTCTTTTTTGTGACAACTATATTTTTTGGATTGAACTGAATGTTAAGCAGACAAGCTTCTGTGTGAACACTAGATGTCAGCATTGGATAAGAATCAACTAATGTACTCCAACAGTGTTCATATCCACTGGCTGTCTGTAAGAGAACAATTCTTGAAAACACTTCTATGGCTGAATTATTTTTATTCCCTGTAACAGAGAATGCTTTAAATAGGATGTGATGACATTTTAGAGACATATTTAATTCCAAAGTGTGTACATCAAATCACCGAGAGCTTTTGTACAGTGTGTGTGAGTGTGTGATCAAAGATATCTATTATTTCTTTATTGTATGATTTTAACTTATAAATCATCCAATATAGGGCATGTTAAAATAAGAACATCTTTTAGAAACCCTACCTATCAATGGGCCTGTCCTGGATCTTAGGAAACTACAACAAGAATTAACCACTTGCCTACTGAGCACTTTCAACCCATTCCTGCCCAGTCCAATTTTCAGCTTTCAGTGCTGTCACACTTTGAATGACAATTGCACTGTCATGCAACACTGAACCCAAACTAAATTTTAATCATTTTTGAGACAGATAGAGCTTTCTTTTGGTGATATTTAATCACCATTGTGTTTTTTATATTTTGCTAAACAGATGAAAAAAGACGGAAAATGTTGGTTCTTAGTTTCTGTTATAACATTTTCTAAAGATGTAATTTTTCTCCTGCACAGATGTGCGCTGATGAGGCTGCACTGATGGGTACTGATGGGTGCTGATGAGGTGGCAGTGATAGGCACTGATGAGTAGGAAATGGTGAGGCTGCACTGATATGTGGCACTGATGGGCACCAATAGGCAGCCCTGATGGGCACTGATCAGTGGCACTGATAGGCGGCACTGATGTGCACTGATAGGTGGCACTAATGGGCACTGATAGGCATCACTGCTGGGAACTGACAGGCATCACTGATGAGTACTGACAGGCATCACTGATGGGCACTGATTGGCAGCACTGATGTGTACAGATTGGCAGCTTTTGTGGGCACTGTTGGGGCTGCACTGATCATCAGGATACTGATGATCAGTGCCTTGATGATCAGTGTAGGTGTCCCCTGTGTGGATTCGCCTGTTATCGGCTCTCCTCTCCTCACACACTGACAGCTGATAACCATCACATCCTGTTTACACTGTGATCAGCTGTGATTGGACATAGCTGGTCACATGGTAAAAAGCTGCTGTGATTGGCTTTTTACCCCAATCTGTGATCAGCTGTGTCCTAAGGACACAGCGATCACAGATCCCTGCCGATGCGCACCACAGGAGGCGTGCAGGCAGTGCAATCATGGCAGGACATATATAGACTCCTTCCTGGCAATGTGAGCCCAGCTATAGATTGGCAGGAAGAAGCTGCTAACATTCACCTGGACAGCTAAATGACACAGAGTAGCAAAAACTATATTCTTTGCTTCTAAATACCTATAAGGTAGCCTAGCCTCTCCAGACAAAGTGAAATATTATATATCAGCTCATAACTAGGTTGTATCTAATTCTGGCCCTCCCTATAACCACAAACTAAATGGGCTGAAATAGAGAGTCTATGGCTCGCCCCAATTAATGCAAACACTATGCTGTGGTCTTCCAATGCCCAGATACCCCAGGAGAATCTTCTTTTATTTATGACACACATAAAAAGAGATCTGGAACTGTGCTAAATGCAAATGTGACTTGACCTCTAACACCTTTCCATTAACCTCCTTTCTCCTGACCCACAAATTCCATCTAGTCTTGCTTTAGGCATGTACTTAAAGCGGTAGTAAACCCGGCTCCTTAAAAAAAGAAAAAAAAAAAAAAAACC
The DNA here is from genome assembly GCA_018402905.1 of Glandirana rugosa. Lineage (NCBI taxonomy): Eukaryota > Metazoa > Chordata > Amphibia > Anura > Ranidae > Glandirana > Glandirana rugosa. The sequence goes on from BLSH010478054.1 coordinate 195,613, forward strand.
TGCAAGACAATACCATAATATGTTAGTATGCATTGCATACTAACATATTATGAAATACTTACCTTAGAACGAGGCCCCCGATGCCCGAGTCGGTCAGCGCTAAGGATGCTGACATGTTTGTCCTCTTCATTCTTCTGGGTATGCGGCTCTGGCGCTGTGAGTGGCCGGAGCCGTGTGACGTCACTCCCGCGCATGGGAGCTCTTCTTTCCGGCAGACAGCTCTGAGTTGCCGGACGCCTCGTCCGGATCATCAGAGCGCATGTGCCGCTAATGTCAGCGGCTGCATGCAGGGCGAATATCTCCTAAACCATTTAGGTTTAGGAGATATTTTTTTTACCTACAGGTAAGCCTTATTATAGGCTTACCTGTAGGAAAAAACAGTAGTGGTGGGTTTACTACCACTTTAAACTGTGGATTGAGCTCACACTTTCAATTCAAAGATATTATTAATTGTAGCACAAAGACATTGCTACCTTTTCATGAATTGGCATAAAAATCACAGCTACATACCAAAGCTCTTTTCTAATAATTGCATATCAAGGGTCCTTGGTATTCTTGAACACACCCAGTTTAAAAGAATATGTGAAAAGGGCCCAGACACAAAATATTTGATTTCAACTTTTTATCAAATCTTAAACACTGCCATTGACAACAATAAATACTCTTTTTTTTTATTTTGTGCCCCTCCCTGTATTACACAGTATCATAGTGTAATGACACATCGTCATGGCAGAAAGGACCTTTCTATTGCACCAGCTACCAAATCTAAGCCGACACACCAGGCAGGGACCTATTATATCAGTGCCTGTTTTAACACTCCTGTATGCCGAAGTGGGAAGAATCCTAGGTATAGAGTTCAACATAGATGTTTGGAAAAGCAATTTGGCAAAATACTAATAAGCCATCTATCTGCCATCTGTATAAAGAGAACCAATATAAAATACTGTACAGATGGCACCATTCCCCAGAAATGCTGTACTCCCTTAACATCCTCCCAGCTGCTGGGGATGCTTATCACATCCTGGATGAATGTATGTTGGTTTTTTTGGATGTGCCCAGGATCTGACCTTTCTGGACTGTGGTTCACTCCACAAACATGCCTTTTAAAATTGCCTTTTTACCAACTGTCAACACACAAATGCAAGTGAGCAACTCATGTCCAGATTAGAATATTTAGACCCATAACATTGACATTCAGACCACAGAGTTTATTAGACTTAACAATTTCCTCAAGATATTTTTAAAAACCTGGAAAATCTGGGATACCATAAAATTGCTGAACTTTTGGTGGCTTGACCCAAAAAGTGGGAACTCATAGCCAAAATGGTTCAAGACCATTCTTTTCTTTCCTTATCTTCTTCTCACTTTATAATCTTTCTTCTAATCTTACCATTCTTTGTTGCTGTCTACGGCCAGCCTTAGATGAAGTGATTTTCTTTTCTTAATTGACATCTCTCAATACCGCTTTACTTGTTGATAGTTTACATTTTGCTTTCTTTTCCCCAGAATACACTATTCTGGATGTTGCCACCCCCCATAGAATGGTTATTGTGATATATATCTTTTTCCTATAACCAGAACTATGGTCAAATTCCATCATACAATAGACACACAATGCTATCCCTTCCCACAGAGTTATGTCTTCTCTTAGTACTTGATAAAATTACTATATTTTTAGCCTTGATTCGCAGTGCTACAACTTCTCATGGGGCTTGCTGCTATGTGGAACACAGGAAGTTGCATGACAAGTCAAGACCCATTCATTTCAATGGGTTCCATCTTTATTGCTGCAACTCAAGTTCCTGCACCACTTTCCTTCATCTTCCTTGCGACACGAGTGCCATAAACTGCAATGTTAAAGTCACAAAAGTCGTAAGGAAGTAATTTCCTTGTCTTATCTTTGTGTACTTGGCTGTGACTTCAGATTGTTTTGTAAGTTCAATAATATGTGTCACACTCTATATTGTTATGATTGGCAAACGCCACAGCTCAAAACATCAAAGTTGCATGAAAGTCACATTGAAGTAGCATTGAAGTCACATAAAGTTGCAAACAAGTCACAATTCAAAGTCATTAAACTTATTTTGTGACAAAAATAATCAGTGCATAAAAGCCCATCAGCAAGGGCATTTGAGGAAATATGTTTAACCACCTCAATACTGGGCACTTTCGCCCCCTTCCTGCCCAGGACATTTTTTAGCTTTCAGCGCTGTTGCAATTTGAATGACAATTGCGTGGTCATGCAACACTGTACCCAAATTATTTTTTTATCTTTTTCTTCACACAAATAGAGCTTTCTTTTGGTGGTATTTAATCACTGCTGGGATTTTTATTTTTTATTAACAAAAAAAAAGACTGAAAATTTAAAAAAAAAAATTTTTCTTATTTTCTGTCAGTAAATTCTGTAAATAAATATTTTTTCTCCTTCACTGATTTGCGCTGATGAGGCTGCAATGATGGGCACTGATAGGATGCACTGATGGGCACCGATGAGGTGGCACTGATAAGTGGCACTGGTGTGCACTGATAGGTGGCACTGGTGGGCACTGATAGGTGGCACGGATAGGCAGCACTGATGGGTGACACTGGTGAGCACTGATGGGTAACACTGATGGGCAGCACTGATGGGTATTGATGAGCAGCACTGATGAGCAGGCACTGATGGGCACTGATTGGTGGCATTTATGGGCACTGATTGGTGGTGCTTATTGGCACTGATTTGTGGCACTTATAGGCACTGATTGGTGGCACTGATATGCACTGGTTGGTGGCACTGCTGGCACTGCTAGGGCTTTGCTGTAATCAGGGCACTGATGATCAGTTCCCTGATTACATGCCCAGGTCATCTGTGAGGGAAGATGCTGCTGATTGGCACTCCTCGCCACACACTTTATCAGTGTGAAGTGAGGAGAGCCGACTACCGGCACTTCCTTGTTTACATGTGACCGGCTGTGATTGGACACAGCGATCCCATGTCTAAAGAGCCGCGACTCTTTACACAAATAGGGGTCGTGCCATGTCCTAGCAACATGTCATGGCCACAATCGACGTGCTGCGCGCTCCCACGGGCATGTTCTGGGCAATCTCACATGACGTCTTCCCAGAACGAGAGCCACACCGTCCCTCCGTCATTTGACGGTGGGCAGGCGGCAAGTGGTTAAAACCACATTCAGAGAGGAATGATCAATTCGCAATCCAATCATCTCATAAGTGTCCCCACGTTCCCAATATACAGTGTTTTCTTCACTGGGTGACACCAGATAAATGAACCTCTTACTGGATCCAGAGGACCATCATGTAATATGTGCTGGCTGCTGGCTTAGTGTGCTGCTCATCATATGACAGGCGGGTGCGGAGATTTAGGGAAGTGAGAGCTCAGGCCGACTTCCTCCTTCCCCTCCTCTGTGTGCATGGCCAGCTGTGTGCTCTGTGCTTGCCACTGATTGCTCCTGCCAGGCTGCAGATGAAGTAAACCTGACTGGATATGCGCCTGATGTTTAGAGTCTTCCTACTCAAAGGGATGTAATAAGAGCATTTGACCATATTACATGATGGTCTACTGGATTCAGTAAGAGGCTCATTTATCTGGTGTCACTCTATGGTGGAAGCTCTGAATATTGGGAATGTGGGGACACTTATGAGATAGTTGGATTGTGAATTGATCATTCCTCTCTCAACTTTGTTTCAAACATATTTCCTCAAATGCCCTTGCTGATGGGCTTTTATGGACTGATTATTTGTGTTAAAAAATAATTTTGTGTCACTTTATACTTTATGTGTGTCACAAAATAAGTTTGATGTCACCGTAAACACATATTTTCATTATTAATTTAGGATTAAATTACTTGTTTATTGATTTAGCAATCCTTCTTTATACTATTATATTTTGCTGTTGGTGTCACAAATTGCTTAAGCGGCTGTTCATTTATGATATATGTGCTCCAGCACAGGTTTTCTATACAACATTCTTTACGATGCAAAGTCACACTGGAAGTTTCATGACTATGAGGCCGCAGCATTATTAACCAAGCCTTTCTCTACATGGCATATATCAGTATCTTCTGCATTTTGCCTATGTGAATGTCTTTCTTTTTCTGAAAACTTTATAAGTAAACATTTTCTACAAAAATAAGGACATATAATTTTGACTCTCATGTAAAATTTGTATCTTTTATTTCAGCCACTAGATTTTGAGACAAAAAAAGCATACACATTTAAAGTGGAAGCCTCCAATACTCATGTGGATCATCATTTCAACTCAGTGGGACCATTTAAAGACACTGCAACTGTGAAAATAAATGTGTTAGATGTTGATGAGCCTCCAGTATTTAGCAAGCCATTTTACACAATGGAAGTATACGAGGACACTCCTGTTGGCACAATAATAGGAGCTGTGACAGCACAAGATCTAGACATTGGAACCAGCCCTGTCAGGTATAATATTATGTTATTAGTGTTCCTATATCCTGTCTGAATTCTGTCCATCCTGGCACTAACAAACTAAGCTGTTTTGGATAAAATACTGGAAAGTAAAGCATTTGCATTGAGGTTTTTGTAAGAATGGTTCTGTAAAGCGGAATTGCCTTGCTGAGTTGTCTATTCTACAATGACAGAGGCTCTGTGGCTGATGAGAACACTTAGATTGGACAGAGGAATGGATGTGCGTCAGGCAACACAATACATCATAAAAATCTTTTCAGCTAATAAGGTAGTAACTGATATATTTGGGTTGATTTACTGAAGGCAAATAGGCTGTTCACTTTGTACAGAAAGCTGCATGAGAATTTTCCCCAGAGCTTAGTGAAATTTCACTTTGCCAAAGAATACCCTTATCACGTGCAAGGAAAATGAAAAAAAAAAACAACACTTTTGCTTGCACATGATTGGGCAATGGAAGTCAGCAGGAGATGCACCTAGCTCTGGAGATAATTGCAATGCACCTGCAAAATTTACCTTCCCTTGTAAAATATGCAGTCTATTTGCCTTTAGTGCATCAACCTCTTTGCTATGTTTGCTTTTACAATGGACTTTTACTAAAATAATAGTTTATTATAACTTGCTGCTCTAGCCCTGGTGGTGTCTGGCCTTTCCACATATAATAGCCTGATTCTAGTATTTTATGTAATAGACCATTCTTGTTTGGCCCTTTTTAACCACTTCACACCCTTACAACATACCTGTACATACTCAGGTTGAAGTGGTTATACCAGGATCATGGCTGCAGCTGTGGTCATGATCCTGGTATCAAAATTTTCAACTGGCGATGGGCTTTCCTACAGCTGCCTGATCATTTCTACAGGACTCTGGAGGGGCCCTCAGCTGCTTCCCTCTGCCATTGCAATTAGGCAGCGGGGATCACTGTGACTTGTTGGTCCAGTTGAACACAGAGGAAAGTCAGGGACATCTGTATCTTCCCCTCATCTGTGAAGAATGAGATGTGATGAGGATTTTGTCACTTTAACTTTCAGTTTGGCATTTACATTCCATTACTGGCTTGTAAAGCATCTGATCAAACTGATACAATAAATAATAGAATTCTCAGTAAAGAGTACCTGTCACTGCCCATGCCATCACAAAGGATGTTGTTCATCCCTTGTGATAGTAATAAATATGAGCCACACATAAATAAATAAAATAAGGGGATGGTATAAAAAAAATAAATACAATAAATAAATACATTTAAAAAAATGTTTAAAGTGCCCCTGCCCCCCCTACCATGCTCTTACCACACACAAATGCAAACACACATGTTGGTCCTGCACACAATGTAAATTATGATCGCACCACACATGTGAGATATTGAATATCTAGTGCCCGACCTCCTATTTGCCTCTGAACAGGTAACCTGTAAAGGTTTTAACAGCATTACCTATAGATAATTGAATGTACTATAGTGTATTGCAATTCCATGGCCATCCGCAATTTTAAAGCTTAACACATCTGTTATTTTTTTTAATCAGTGCCACATCATCTTTTATATTTTACCAAAAAATCGGGTATTATATTTTGTATTGTGTTTATGTGCATTAAAATTAATAAAGTGCATGACACAAACCACTTTTTTATTCTCCAGGGTCTCTGGCTTGATTTACTTGACTCCTGGAGGCACTGTATGGGCATGAGCAGAAGGGGATGGTGTTCAATTTTTTGTCTCCTATCTTCTGGAGGGAGCCAGGCTAAGTCTCACGAGGGAGATTCTGTTGAGGCTTGCTCTAAGCCGACCCAATCCTTGGATTCTTCATGAATATGCCAGTCAACTAATTTGCTTAGGAATACAGCCCTGTGGTATCTTTTAAAATCAGGTAGAGCGATCCCTCCTAAGTTTTTAGGGGCCGAGAGCCTCGATAGGCTAATTGTAGGGGAGCGTCCCTTCCAAATGTAAGAGCTGATTTGAGATTGTAATGAGGCAAAGAAGGTCATGGGAAGGGAGATAGGGATTGTTTGTGCTAAGAATAGGAATCTAGGGAGAACAATCATTTGTATCATGGCTGCCCGACCGAACCATGAGAGATTCAGTCTATCCCAAACGTTAGTCTCCTTCGTGAATGTCTGAAGGAATGGTACAAAGTTTAGCTGATATAGGGAAGAGAGCTTAGCGGGGAGTTGAATACCCAAATATGGGATTGCGTCGGGACGCCAGGTAAAAGGGAAGGACTTCTGGGATTCCTTAACTATGTGGCCTGGTAGGGAAATGTTAAGGGGATGCGACTTGTTAAGATTTATCTTGAAGTTCAAAAGTATCCCGAAATTTTGGAATTCTCTGATTAAATTGGGGATCGAGAGTTTGGGGTTGGTCAGAAATAGGAGGATGTCATCCGCGAAGGCTCCAATTTTAAACGTTTATTTGGCAATGGTAATGCCCGAGATGTCTGGGCTGGAACAAATACAATTTAGGAATGGCTCAAGAGTTAGAATAAAAATTATCGGGGAGAGTGGCAGCCCTGTCTAGTGCCATTGCGGATGGAGAAGGCGCTTGAGAGGTGGCCATTGGCTTTGATTCTGGCCTGGAGGTTTGAATAGAGGCTCATTATGCTTGCTTGTAAGAAAGGGCCCAGACCTATGTCAGTCAGGACCGCTTCCATGAAATCCCACGCCACCCTGTTGAACGCCTTCTCCGCATTCGTGGACAGGAAAAAGCCCTTCATGGAAGATCTAGTCATCCAGTAGTGGATGTTCAGGGCCTTAATGGTGTTGTCTCGAGCCTCTCTGCCCGGTACATAGCCCGCTTGGTCTCGTTGTATTAAGTTAGGCAGGAGAGGCTGGAGTCTATTTGCTATAATTTTGGCAAATAATTTGATGTCTACGTTTAGGAGCGAGATTGGGCGATAGCTTTCTACAAGTGTGGCATCTTTTCCTTTTCTGTGGATAACTGAGATGTGGGCTTCAAGTAAGTCGGTCGGAGGGATATATTATGGACCAGAGAGTTAAACGCCAGAAGTGAGGGTTCAGGATATCTTGGTATGTTTTGTAGTAGATGCTAGAAAAGCCACCAGGTCCAGGGCTCTTGCCCGGTTTTGTGTTCTTCGGGGCATTTTGGAATTCGTCTGGTTGTATTGGTTTGTCTAGGGCCGCCGCCACTTCTGCTGATATCTTGGGACCATGCTGGGATAGGTAATCTTTTATTGCTTGTGTGCGGGACATGGAGTTTTGAACTAAGGGCACGTTTTTTGGGGGGTTATATAGATGTGAGTAATATGTTGCTAGTTGTGCTATTTCGTCAGATCTGTGATACTTTTTCCCTTTACGGTCCTGAACTACGGGGATGGTCTATCGGTTCCTAATGATCTGCTCAACGAATCAAGGCTTTTCCCAGGTATAGTTCAGTCTGGTGCCAGCAAGGTCATAGAAGGCGGTGCAGTGCCCTAGGGCTACGATTTGGAGATAGTATAGTCTCAAAAGTCTTGTGTAAGGAGATTCTCCCTTATTCAAATTGGGTCTTAGAATATGATGACGTCTGAAGCTCACCTTTAAGTATTAGGCTGGGTCTTGGACCAGAACTGAGGTCTGATATAAAAAGAAAGTAATGATGAACAATAAAACACAAAAAAAAGGAAAAACAGGAAACATAATCCGCCCCTTTCTCCTGAGCTCTACTTCAATGCTTCTAGGGAGCATCCGGATTTGGTTGGATCGGTGGGGGGGCCACCGGATGTTCCGGGTGGCCTCATCGGTAGGGAGTGGTGTTCATTCTACGGCGAGGTGTACATTGTTCCATCTCGGGTGGGAGAAGTTCTTTCCATGTCTCGGGAATGATGAAGTCCTGGTACCATTCAGGTACTGGTATGGGTGCCATGTTGAGGTGTTCGAAGAAAAGAGGCAGGTCCGCCGGGGTTTGCAGAGTGAAGGAACGGCCTTGTGCTGTTACTCATAAACCAAATGGGAAACGCCACTTATAGATGATATGTCTTTCTCTGAGGGCAGAGAGAGTGTGTCTCAGAGCCCTGCATTGGTTTAGCGTGATTTGCGAGAGATCTTGAAATTTTTTTACATCTGCTCCATTGAAAGTTATTTCCTTTTGGTCTCGGGCTCGTATGACCACCTCTTCTTTAAGTTTGTAGTCCATGAAGCAGCACACAATATCCCGTGGTGGTTTGCCTTCTCTCCCTCTTGGGCGTAGCGCTCTGTGAGCTTGTTCAAATTGTTGATTAGAGACTGTAACACCAGGGGGATTTGGTCATGTTCAATAGATTCTGGAATGCCGCGGATACGTAGATTTCTCCTACGGCCTCGGTTATCGAGATCTTCGAGCTTCCGCTGTATAGCGATAAGATGATATTGATATCTCGCTCCATGTTGCTGAAGTTCTTGGTGTCGTGCAGCTCTCTCTACTTCCTCAAGGTGGTCGGAGACCCGACTCAGTTCCTCTTTAAATTCCGACACCACATCCATTAAGGCATTTTTAATGTCCGAAGCGACTGTAAGCGACTGTAAATCAGCCATTTTAGGGACCTGCTGCATAACAGATGGTATAGTAGCTTGGTCTGTCTCCTGGTTGGATTTTTGGGCTCCCTCTGACTGGCAATGCGACATGGCTGGGTGTGATGTAGAAGAGCATGTGTTTTTCTGGGTCACTGCAGGTGGGGGTTGGGAAAGAAAAAGCTCAGGGAGATTTTTCCCCTGGGAGTTAGGTGTGTTGGTAGAAGGGAGTTGTCGTCCTATCTTGCCCATCACAGTATGCTGGTTTGTTGTGCGTGGTAAACTGCCTCCCCCCTAGGCCAGGGCCAACTTGCGCGTTATGTGGCCATTTCAGTACGTATTACTTTCATCTACTTGGGCCAACCTGCTTTATTCTCTGTTTTGCGTAGTGTTACTTTACTCAAGGTTTGGAGAAGGGTAGATCTGCAAGTTTTAATCTCTCTGGGGGGAGTTCAAGGGTGCTGGCAGCCGCTGCGGTCCGATTGTTAGACAGTTCTTAGCCTTGTTATGCTCTCGGGAACAGGGGGGTTAGGCCCCAAGTATATTATGGCCTTTTTGCTGAGTGCTCCAACTGAATCGGGATGGACGGGGGTCCCGCTGAGACTAGGGCTTGGTGACTATGCTGGTATTAGGCAGAGTTTCCTAAGGAGGGAAGAGTGACTATGAGAAAGGCAGGCATTTGTGCACTGCAGTTAGATTTCACCTTTTACCTTCCTTGTCAGTATAGTTTCTTCCTAGTTAGCCCTGAGAAGGTCCTGTGGGTTTGGAGCTTACCCTAGGAGGGGGATTCAGGGTCTGGAGAGTTGCAGTTGGAAGTCTTAGAAACAGCTGCTCAGGCAGCAGGACGGCTGGGATCCTGGTCTGTGCGGTTGAATGGCAAAAAAGTCACAAACTAGTCTCCTTTGCTGACCATGAGGGGGCCCACTGTCTCTGGGAGTGTGGTCGGGGCTTACTGGTTGCAGGAGGAGGGGTTCGCCGCCAAGCAGAACGGGCCACGTCCCGGGATCCGGAAATTTTACACTGGGGATCCTATCGCGGCCTAGGCCGCTGCTGGTAAAAGTAGAATTTTCCCCCCCGCAGTGGGCTTGTTGGATAGCTCAGAGTCTGTGCTTACCCCCTGGGCTCTTTTTACCTGTTGATTAGCCCTGCAGAGCTAGGATGGAGACGGATTCTTAATCTGGACGAGCGGAGCTCTTTCTCTGCATGTCACGCGCCAAGCCACGCCCCAAAATGCAGATTTTAACATGTATGTGGGAAATGTCAGAACTGGCTCTGGTGGCAAGTGGTTAAGCTGTGGGAAGGAAACCAAATTGTGATTGTTCCACTATCATATTAATTATTACATTCTAATAGCTGTATAGTTTTAACATACAATTGTATTTAGCATATGACACCTTTTTCCAATTCAGGTTTCATTATTTTTTGTTTATTTATTTATAATGTATGTATATTTAGCACAGCATTTATATGCAGGCAAAAGTGTGCAACAAAGCAACAGTGTTTTCTCAATTACTTTTCCAAAAAGAGAGCAAACAGAAGGCAGAAGGGGATTCTTATTTTGATTGATAACTAAGGTCTTAGCCCTTTTGCCATGAACAGAAGATGGTGGGTCTTGGGTTCATAAATTTATGTGTGTTAGTCCTTTGTCCCGGAAGCTGTCTGGATATCTTCCCAGTTTCCTCTTTCCTCCCACAGCCCAGAAAACACATCTTTGGGTTAATTGCCTCTCCAAATTAAGCTTATAGTGTGGATATATAGCTTCTGTAGACATCAAGTAATAAGTTCCCTTGTGGTGAAGGCACTAATGAAAATGGTATGCATTTACTTTGAAAAATACTGTATGGTTTTTATAATAGAAATCCAAGGTCATCAAATGATTGATCAGGATCAGTATTTAGTATTTAGTATAATTCCTGGTGTCAGTATCCCCAAGGGTTGCAAACAACTTTTCACTTTAAATGAGTTCATTCTCTTGCCTATCTGCTGCAGCTCTTCTTTCCTTTACCTGGTTTCACTAGAGACTCTGATCGCAGCGGGTGTCATTGGCTCCAGCTGCTGTCAGTCAAAACTATTGAGGAGAGAGTGGGGGTGGCAAGCTGTCCTGTGTGTGAGTCTATGGACACACAAAGCCCAGCTTAGGAGCATGCTTACATGATTGCCCCCATAGTAAGCAGTTTACTATAGGGGTGCTTGCAGAAGAGAAGGGGCCAGAGCACCTGTAGAGGGCCCCAGGAGATGAGGTTTGGGGCTGTTCTGTGTAATACTATTGTACACTTAATGGTTTTAGTCCAGATTACAAGCTTATGATCCTCCAGTTGCAGTTCCACTACCTATATAAACTACAGTCTGTAATTTACTATAGAAGGCCTTTCTTTTCCTCCATATACTACTAAGTAGAACTGTCACCCACCTAATATTTAATACTAGAGTCCATGCAATATCAAACTGTACTGTACTTCAAACTGTACTATTAACTCTTTTGCAATTATAGATGGATTTCATATAACATCCTCTCAGGATTTCACCTTGTGCATGCCCCGCGGGCCATGCTGCAGCATGATCTGTCACCTACCGTGTCTACTGGACACAGTGGATGACAAATCAGTGCACTGGGCCGCTGCTGGAACCGTGTGAACGCTGTCACTAATCATAGCAGAACATAAGACAATTGTACATAATAGATGGCTTCCATTCATGCCATTCATTCTGTACTATTGTGATAATCTCTTTGATTGGTCACAGTGATCACATGGTACAGACAGGGACAATCTCAGCTAATTGCAATAGTACACTTAAGGAATGGATTTCATTCAGAAAAAAATGGTTGTTTATAACAGTGATATTCAGTGTTATATGCAATCATAGTGTGTAAAAAAAGAAAACCTGATCACCTCCCCAGAGTATCAGAGTAGTACAGTGTTGCTGTTGTAACACTGTATTGCTCTGGTGAAAGTATGCAAAAAAAAAGAGATAAAAAAATAAAAAATGTAATTAAAAAATAAAAAAAATGTAAGAAATTGAAAATAATATATATATATATTTTACATACTGTCACCAGTCAGTGTCCCTGATCAGTGGCACACCAGTTAGATGATGATGCTGTACTGCATTGGTATTTTAAAAAAACTTTAAAAAACTTGCCATGGGGCCTCAAGAAATTAGATATATATACATGAAAAATTGATCAACCCTGATGTACTGAAAGCCTAACTCATGGGGGCTCAACCTGTGGCCCTCCAGATGTTGCAGAACTACAAGTCCTGTGAGGCAATGCAAGGCTGACAATTACAAGCATGACTCCCATGGCTAAGGTTGAGGGTTCTGCAATAGCTGGCGGCCACAAGTTGAGCACTCATAAGAGAGGCTGTCAGTACATCAGGATTGATTGATTTTTCAGATTTCACACAGACTAAATAATATACACTGATTTGGGTTATTTTCACTAAATAAATGTAGCAGTATACATTTTGGCCTAAATATATAAAGAAATAGTATTTATTTGCAAAACTTTATCACAGAAATGAAGAAAAACGTATTTTTTTCAAATGACTATTACAGTGGTCACATGATTGGAAGCTCCCAATTGCAAGTATGCATTGGGAGTTCCCATGAAAGCTAACTAACAGCACAGAAAAACTTGCTACTCGCAGGATCCAAATATCTCATCAGGAATGCCCAAGAGAGGTAATCCCCAATCTGGTCCACAAAAGCTGACAGACTTCTACTTGCTGTCAGTGGACCGGGCGTGTGAATATGGCGGTGGCACCCCTGTCTTCTCTCCACATTCAGTGATAACTCTCAGCCATCCAGCTCTTCTTCATCATGGAACACAGTTCTTAATCTGCCTTCTCAATCAGCTTTGGAAAAATCCTCTCCTCCAGACAGCCCCTCCCCTTGCAGCCATGCTAAAAGCAAAAAGCTCAAACGGGAAAATTATAGTGATTTATCTGGCTGCTTTATATGCAGTAGTCAACCTGTTTTTTCATAAGCTATACCATAGTATAGAATCACTATGTAACCGATGCATGCACATTTTCATCTGATTCAGGGAAGTTATGTGTTAGAAACTGACTTTATGCACATTCTTTCCTTTGTTGAAAGAGCAGAAATAAAAAGAGCTCTCTGAATGGAGGATGGACAGATGATTGAAAGGACCACATTCTCCATTAGATCACTTTTCACTGATGAAAGTGATAGTATAGCTGTTACTAAAGAAGAAGGATGGCAGAAAGGGCGGGCATAGTCAGCATTTTTGACGAGTGCCTGTGGCAAGTTAGAAACTCATATTAATCATGCAGAACTGGAAGATTATGACTACTGTTTAATGGGTGGGCAGGGGGCTTTGAATTTCAACTTGGATAGCTGGTACAAAACACACAAAGGACACTTTGTATTAAATTTTTTTTTTTTATTATACCTAAACCTTTAAGTAAGTTGCGCTTACATGAATTTCAATGATAATTAATCCAATAGTAAACTTGTGTCGGAAAACATGCAAAACTAACCAATGATCAAGCCTAAACAATTCTTAAACTTCTATATTAAGACTCCTTCTCACTTGTCAGCAGTTATATATCACCTGCTTTGCATTGGAACTGAGCTGTTTCAATTTCTCACTTAAATCCCCACTTTAACACACTAGCCACAATATGCGTATGGCACATTCCTAATTAGAATGTACGCATTTGCATCTATTTTGCATGTGTGAAACAAGATCCTTTAGACATGTTCAGCATGCTACAAAATTACTGTATCAAGTTTGGTTGAAAACAAACCAAAGTCAAAATAATTGGTGTAAATTAATTTTACATTTTTAGTGAATTGAGCTGATGATGCTTTTCTGGATATTCAGGAAAACACTTATTTTTAATTATTAGGGTTCTTTTTTTCTTCATCTTAATTGAGGACAAGTGAGAACATGTGCATTCTGGTGCATTTTTGATGTGTTGAAAATCCAGATGAGTTCCATACAGAAAAAAATGCAACTTGATCTACTTTTGTTTACTGCATTGGAACACACCACATTGGTGTAAACTAGGGCCATTGAAGTCCATGTTAAACACTGTCCAAATATTTTGATCAATAATACAAATGCACTGGACTGCACCTGCTATGGACCAGCCATTAGTGTACTCAATAGGTGCCTCCCTTAGAAGAAATACTTTCTTGTGTGGCACACTTTGCATATATTGTAGTTTGAGCCTGGGTTCCCACTGATAGCGGGAATTTGTGCAAGGTTCAGCTGAACTTACACAATTTCATTCCCGCATGTCAGTCCCAACTTTGGGGGCGATTTCAGAGACATCTGTATGGGTTTCTGCACAGATGTCTATGGAAATCGCATGCCAAAGTCACCAAAAGTAGTACAGAAACTACTTTTGGGAATCGGCGTCGCCTTGATTCAGACGGTGCAATTGCTGACAATTGCTGTCAAATCGCATGCCAAATTGCATCAATGTGAACCTAGGCTATGGGTCCTTTCGGCAGACTCCGCTTTGCTCAGCTGATCCCCACTGATCAGGCAGATGACAAGTCCGTCTCCGCTTACTGTGCTGTCATCTGTGGGGAGATCGGATGAAAATGGACCACCTGTACATTTTCATCTGATCCCATCGGCTCCACCAGATGGATGGAAAATAGGACCACCATACATCTGCATTTGGCAGGGAGGATCAGATCGGATAGCAGCGGGTGTCAGTGGACATGTCACCGTTGACATCGGCTGCCCCATAGGGGTGAATGGAGTGTTCAATCAAGTCCGCCTGAAAAACTGACCGAAAAGCTTGTGTGAAAGGGTCCTAACAGGTCTTGTCTTGGCACAGTTGCTGCATTTAGTAGTTTTACCATGTTCATGTATCTGAATGATGAGCATTGTTTGTGGTGATGCCATGATATTTTATTTAATATTTGGTATGAATCATTTAAAGTGACGCTAAAGGTTTGGGTTTTTTAAAATAACAAACACATACTTACCTGCTCTGTGCAGTGTTTTTTCACAGAGCAGCCCCGATCCTCCTCTTCTGGGGTCCCCAGCCAACACTCCTGGTACCCTCCCCTTGACCAGTGCCCCCACTCTCTCCTTACTGGCTTGATGGCTGTGATTGAAAGCCTGCTGTCTCAGCCAGTGAGGAGAGGAGTCCCAGGACAGCCAAGGCTCATGTGCACATTGCTGGACCGAAAGTGGGCTCAGGTAAGTATTGGGGGACTGTGGGGGGAGCAGCACCCAGAAGCTATTTTACCTTCATGCATAGAATAAAAGTAAAAGTAAAAAACCTTTACCCTTTACAACCACTTTAAACAGAGTAGCAGAAATATTGTCTAGACAATAAAGCATTCTTTGAAATCCTATTTTTGCATATATAGCATGTAAAGGCAGAAAGGTGTGTCATCGTATACAGCACACATTGCAAACAAATATGTCTTTTTCTATACCCACCGATTACTGCAAAGCTGTTTTCCTATCCCACAAGAGTGTACCCCCAATCTTTTTGGAATGTTGCAGCTATAATAGTGTTACCTTACTGCATGTGTGTTATGCAGTATGTGATGGTGATAGTTTATGGAGCAAGGGGTGTTACTATGCTGATGGTGGTGGTGATAATATTCTGGAGGGTATGTACACAAGGCAACGTGCATTGAAAGTTTGGGGATTCTGTAGTAACTGACTGCCGTGCATTTAAGATGGCTTTGTGATAAGAGCCAATACCACAACTGTATTGAAAACTAAACTATTCCAAGGGAGATTACCAGTTTTTGATAATGTTTATTCAACTATATTATGCTGTATTGCTGTGGGTTTAATCTTACTTTGAATTGAAGGGAATTTATAAATGAGGCAGTATTTTTCTATTTCATTACAGGACAGATTATAGCTAGTAAATACTAATAAATGGATGAATAAATGCAAAAAAATCAAATACTTTATAACTCATACAGTACCATGTTGCTGACATCTGGGTTCAATTAGAGCTTTTAATAACGACTATACTTCACAGTGATGGTCACCCACAGAGAGGCTTTTAATTAAAGTTCAAATCAAATCTATTTTTGAATGTTGGTTGGGAAAATTATACATTAGAAATGCAGAAAACACTCTTAAAATAGTGCAATATGTAATTATAATTGCTGTAGCTCAGAAGTGATGATATAAAAAGAAACTTTTAATAGGTTTTCAAATTCATACAATTTAGTTTGAACAGAAAAACTTTAATCTTTTAGCACATATTTAACACTTAAATGGCTATTTATAAACAAAATACACATAAATCATAGGAAAAAATGGGAGGACTTGAAAATGGAATATATAGTATATTCATAATGTTTTTCTATAATAATCTATGTCTAGGTACAATAAATAATTGAACTGTATTTCTATGCTCAACTGTATTTCATTAAATTTTATTTCTACTTGAAAAAAAGTTGTGCATTTTGTATAGGTGTCCATTTATCTAATCAGTTTTATTATATGGGTTATTTCAATCCTGAGAACGTGGATGTGGTAAAAGCTGTCTTTTAAATCCATATTTATCAAGATGTTTACAAATAATATAAGCATTGATCTACTGGTGGTAAAAAAGGCATATTGTTAAATACTTTATTAACAACCTAGTCCTCAGCCACTAGGAATAATTTGAACATGTAAATCACAAAAATCAAAGCATGTAGACAAAATGAAAAAAAAACAAAAAAAAACAATAATTTAATGTGTATGTAAGGGCAAAATATATATACAGTATATCTCTGCAATGCAGGAACATTTCCCATATTCTATCCATTTAAAGACACCTCAAGTACAAAGCAAATGCATTATATTCTGCCATAATTGCTCAGCTTGAGTGACATTTTTTTAATTTCATGGACTTAGTGGTGTCAGCCCTGCCAGTAGTCTTTTGATAAACTTTTCAAACGCTCCCACTCTTCTATTTTCTACAGTTTAGAGATATAATGTTCTGTGGTCCAAGAATACAATTATAAGAGATAATCATTTGGGAGGAATAATCAAAACAGAGTAAGTATTCAAAGAACACAGGGCAGCTCTGAATTTCTGACATGATTGGCAGGCATGTTTATAATTATAACAAAATGTTTTCAATGGTATATTTATCAGAACAAATGGAACGCAAGTAAGACAAGATTCATTGTTATGATTTATTTTGAATTTGCAGCCCAGCTCTGAGCACAGTCCTTTCCACATATTTAATGGACCCAGCAGCACTTTATGCACTTTACCCAGACCTTTTTCCCCTTAACCTTCCTAGCGGTATTCCCGAGTGTGGCTCGGGGTGGAATTTCAGTACCAAGAGCGGTAACCCCGAGCCACACTCGGGATTGCATCGCTGGATCCGGGCAATGTTTCTTACCTTGTCCCCTGGATCCAGCGATGTCCTCCCGCGGTGTCAGCGTGTCTC
>BLSH010478054.1:212946-257745 GCA_018402905.1 Glandirana rugosa
ACTATACTTTATTGGGAAACATCGAGTTCCCCTAAATTCCCCTTTTTCCAGACCCATTTCACGTATTTTTTAATTTCATGGACTTAGTGGTGTCAGCCCTGCCAGTAGTCTTTTGATAAACTTTTCAAACGCTCCCACTCTTCTATTTTCTACAGTTTAGAGATATAATGTTCTGTGGTCCAAGAATACAATTATAAGAGATAATCATTTGGGAGGAATAATCAAAACAGAGTAAGTATTCAAAGAACACAGGGCAGCTCTGAATTTCTGACATGATTGGCAGGCATGTTTATAATTATAACAAAATGTTTTCAATGGTATATTTATCAGAACAAATGGAACGCAAGTAAGACAAGATTCATTGTTATGATTTATTTTGAATTTGCAGCCCAGCTCTGAGCACAGTCCTTTCCACATATTTAATGGACCCAGCAGCACTTTATGCACTTTACCCAGACCTTTTTCCCCTTAAATCCCCTTGAGCTACAAAGGGTTATTTCATATCAATGGCGTTTCAGTTCTGAAAAGTATATATATTAGGGTTTTCAGTCTACCCTAATGTATTAATATATGCTGCATAAATATTTGGGGTCAGATAGGGATTTAAATTGGTAGATAATTTGAATTTATATATTTGTATTTTTTTTGATGTTTATTGAGAATACATAGTAAAAAAAAAAAATGTCAAAAATATAATTTCCTGTAGCTTTTCCCAATGCAATGTTTACATTTGAGTCAGTTTGAGTCTATCCATATATTCACCTCAAAATATAATCAACAAAGTCTGCTAATTTATTTATTTTCAATATTTTTTTATGCTTATCCCTACCATACAAAACATTGAATTCAAAGCTAGTTTCAGCATATAGGAAAGAGTAATCATTGGATGGTATTAAAGTTCCAATCCATTAAATTAAATCACAGCAACTCAGCACTAGTATTTGTACCTCTCTGAAAGGTTTGCTAATATTCGGGTCACTATTTTGTGTGGTATAATAGATACTATTGATGTATTGGCTATGCTGGTCGATGCATTAGGAGGCGGTCCCCCCCGAATCTCTCTAGTGGTCGGGTTGATCGAGGGGTCCCCCCACTGGAGAAATTGGGCTAATATAGGGCCCAATTCTTACTAAAGTTTTAGTTAAATTTATTGACCCATTTAGACCATAGTTTGTCAAATGAAGAAGTTGAGCCGACTCGTCCGGCTGCATGTTTTTCACATATGTAGCTAGTTTTAGTTCTTTGGACAACCTCTTGTATGTCAGGGGGTGCTTCCTTTTTCCATTTACTGGTGATTGACAGTCTTGCAGGAACGAGAATGTGTAACACTATTGACCGGTCGATTTTGGGAACCTGGTCTAGGTAAAAGCTAAAAAGTGCTAGGAGGGGGCATGGGTTTAATTTATTCTCAGTTACATACAAAATAAGTTTGAATACTGATTTGCAGAACTCAGATAACTTTGCGCATGACCATAGGATGTGGTGTAAGCTTCCCCTTTCACCACACTGGCGCCAACATATAGGTGAATGGTTTGGGTATATACAATTAAGTCTGGCTGGTGTTAGGTACCCTCTGTAGAGTATATTCACAGTGTTTTCCCAATGTGAGGTACATTTTGATAATCCTATGGGCCATCTCAGAGCCTGATTCCAATGTGTAAGGTTAATATCCTTCCCAATCTCCTTTTCCCAAGCTAGAATTTGGTGTGGTTTGAGTATATTTATGACACTGGTTTAAGTACTTATAGAACCATGAGGTTCCTTTTTTGTTTGATATTTGGGTTTATATAAAGATTCCATATACCTTCATCAACTTTAACCATCTTAGAGTGAAAAGTTCTATGGAAGTGTGTAATTTGTGCTTGTTTATATGCTGACTTCATAGTGCTGGTTGGCTGAGTTATTATCACCTGTGAAGTGTCTGTGCTTTTGTCAAGGTCTTTATCAGTATCTATATAGAATTGTGGGATTAGGAATTTGTATGCTCTAAGGGGAATGGGGATTGATGTTTGAGTTTCATGACTCGCAGTTAGCTGAAGGGAATAGTTCCATGCTTCCACTGAGGCTAGGATAGTGGAGGTTATGTTCACATGAATTTTTTGGTGTGAGGCGCTTGCTAGTAGCAGTGTGGGTAAGTCCCAATAGGCTAGGAGAGATTTTTCTATGCTGACCCAGCGGTTGTTAGGCATTGGATCAAACCACGCCTTCATTTGGTTTAGGATCGTAGCTTTGTGGTACATGGCGATATTTGGTAGGTTAATGCCACCTTGAGTTTTGTTTCTAGAAAGGATATGGCGGGCTATTCTTGGATTACCATTTTTCCATATATAGAGGTTCATGAATTTGTTGATGGTCATGAAGACTTTGGTATTTGGAGAGAGATAGCATTTTAAATGCCGCTACTCAGCCTATCCATGAGATTTCCGTTTTTCTGTATGAGGCTAGGTCTTTTAGGATTTTGGTCAGGAGCGCCGGAAAATTTTCCGTATATACAGGGTAGGACATTTATATGGATACACCTTACTAAAATGGGAATGGTTGGTGATATTAACTTCCTGTTTGTGACACATTAGTATATGTGTGGGGGGAAACTTTTCAAGATGGGTGGTGACCATGGTGGCCATTTTGAAGTCGGCCATTTTGAATCCAACTTTTGTTTTTTCAATAGGAAGAGGGTCATGTGACACATCAAACTAATTGGGAATTTCACAAGAAAAACAATGGCGTGCTTGGTTTTAACGTAACTTTATTCTTTCATGAGTTATTTACAAGTTTCTGACCACTTATAAAATGTGTTCAATGTGCTGCCCATTGTGTTGGATTGTCAATGCAACCCTCTTCTCCCACTCTTCACACACTGATAGCAACACCGCAGGAGAAATGCTAGCACAGGCTTCCAGTATCCGTAGTTTCAGGTGCTGCACATCTCGTATCTTCACAGCATTGACAATTGCCTTCAGATGACCCCAAAGATAAAAGTCTAAGGGGGTCAGATCGGGAGACCTTGGGGGCCATTCAACTGGCCCATGGCGACCAATCCACTTTCCAGGAAACTGTTCATCTAGGAATGCTCGGACCTGACACCCATAATGTGGTGGTGCACCATCTTGCTGGAACTATGATGTCGGTGATAGGGAATTGCTGGCCATCAAGTCGGCTTTGGAGGAATGGCGGTACCTCCTGGAAGGAGCGGCTCACCCGGTATTGGTTTTTAATGACCATAAAAACCATAAAAAAAACATATGCTGTGAAGATACGAGATGTGCAGCACCTGAAACTATGGATACTGGAAGCCTGTGCTAGCATTTCTCCTGCGGTGTTGCTATCAGTGTGTGAAGAGTGGGAGAAGAGGGTTGCATTGACAATCCAACACAATGGGCAGCACATTGAACACATTTTATAAGTGGTCAGAAACTTGTAAATAACTCATGAAAGTATAAAGTTACATTAAAACCAAGCACACCATTGTTTTTCTTGTGAAATTCCCAATAAGTTTGATGCATCACATGACCCTCTTCCAATTGAAAAAACAAAAGTTGGATTCAAAATGGCCAACTTCAAAATGGCCGCCATGGTCACCACCCATCTTGAAAAGTTTCCCCCCTCATATATACTAATGTGCCACAAACAGGAAGTTAATATCACCAACCATTCCCATTTTATTAAGGTCTATCCATATAAATGGCCCACCCTGTAGATTAGAGATTGGAGAGGTAAGTTTGATTCCAAGATAATCAATTTTGTCATTGTTCCACGAGTAAGGGAATTCTCTTTTTAGGGCACTAATGTCCCTGTTACTTAGGTTGATAGGTAAAATAGAGGATTTTGATACATTTAATTTATAGTATGAGATTTGCTTTAACCGTTCGATCTCCTCTTGGATTGCCCTTAGGGATGTGGCTATATCAGTAATAGTTAGGAGGACATTGTCTGTGAAAAGTCCAATTTTATGTGCATATTCTGCTATTTTGATGTCGTGTATGAGGGGGTTGTTTCTGATGGCTTGTGCAAATGGTTCCATGACTAAGGTGAAGATAATTGGGGATAGGGGGCAACCTTGTCTCGTCCCATTTGTGATTACAAATGGGTCTGAGAGAGTTGTAGACGTATATACTTGAGCCGTAGGGGCCAAATAAAGTGCTGAGATAGCTGAAAGAATGGGGCCTTTAAAACCAAACTTTGTTAGGGTAGCCTGAAGATATCCCCAATGAACTCTACCAAAGGCCTTCTCAGCATCTAATGCTAAGAAGGCAGCCTTGTTTTTTTTCTGTTCTAGTTTTGTGAGGAGTCCTATCATCCTCCTGGTACCGTCTGAGGCCTGCCAGCCTTTTACAAACGCCACTTGGTCCATATTGATGAGAGTTGGTGTTATTTCCATAAGTCTGTTTTCTAATATTTTTGAAAATATTTTTAGGTCAGTGTTTAGGAGTGAAATCCGGCGAAAATTTTGCGGGGTTGTTGGTTCTTTTCCTGGCTTTGGCAGTGTGACTATGATAGCTTTGAGCATTTCTGTGGGGAATTCACCTGTGGACATAATTTCATTGATTAGGGACCTTAGGTGTGGAATGAGAATGGATTGGAACGTTTTATAATATTCTGATGATAGTCCATCTGCTCCTGGTGATTTGTTGTTAGGGAGAGAGTAAATTACTCTAGTAATTTCCGGTACATTTATAGGGGAGTTTAGTTCTTGCTATTCTCTTTCTCTATGCTGGGCAAATCTAAGGAGGACAAGTATTGATCGATGGTGCCTTGGTCTGGTTGGGTGGAGGTATGGTCGTTATGTAAATTGTATAATTTCTGATAATAGTTACTAACAGAATTTGCAATTTCTTTTGGGTGTGTTATCTTTACTTGGGTTTCCTGATTGTGAATGAATGCTATGGAATTTTTTATTTTTTAATTTTTAGTTGGGAGGCTAAGAGTTTGCCCTCTTTATTGCCTTGCGAATAGTGGATAGCTTTTAATTTGCATGTTTGGTATTCAGAGTCTTTTAGCATAAGGAGTTTTAGGTCATTCCTAGCTTTGGTTAATTCAGTAAAGGTTAGGGGGTCATGTGTAGTTTTATGGTGCTGTATTAGTGATTGTACTAAAGGAAGTGCATCTTCCATATCCTTTAGCCACTTCTTCCTATCTCTAGCCGCTAGTTGTATTAAAAGGCCTCTAATGTAGGCCTTGTGAGTGCACCATATAGTAGGTGTAGCAGATTCTGGGGTAGTATTGAGTTGGAAGAATTCCTCAAGTTGTGCTAATAGCCTGTCTCTATGAGTTTGGTTGGCAAATAAATATGCATTATTTTTCCAGAGGCGTGTCGGAAGGGCTTTGGTGTCTTCTGAGATCTTCACTCTGAAGGGGGCATGGTCTGACCATGTTATAGGAAAAATATCGGCTTTTTGAACCTTATGTAGGACACTCAATTCTGTTAAAAAGAGATCTATTCTTGTATACGAACCGTGTGGTGCAGAGAAATACATAAAGTCTCTTTCGTCCGTATGGAGGCCCCCCTACGGGTCGTATAATTGATTGCTCTTCATAAATTGTTGAAGCGTCTGTCTTGGGTGTGTGCTAGGTTTAGACACGTCAAGTTTTGGGTCTATTATGGTATTGAAGTCACCCATCAGTATGAGCAAGCCCTTCAGGCACCTCTCTATTTTTTTAAAAAGGTTCTTCAAGAATTTGAGTTGACCAAAATTTGAGGCATATGGGTTAATAATTGTATAATGTACATTGTTGATGTTACAAAGTAAGATTATGTATCGTCCTTTAGGGTCCGTAAATGTATCATGCAATTGAAATGCCACTTTTGAGGATACTGCAATCATAACCCCATTTTTTTAAATTGGGGCATTCGCCTTAAACATGTGCGGGAAAAGGTTATGGCAGCATTGCGGAGCTTTTGAGTCCTGAAAGTGGGTCTCCTGGATGCTGAGAACGTCAGCTTGTAACTTTATGGCTTCCTTCCATGCCGCCCTTCTTTTAAAGGGGCTATTTAGCCTGTGGGCATTTAGAGAAACTATCGTTAAGGGCATTATGACAGGTGTGTTTGACGTTTGAATGTACTTTCCCCGGTTGTTGTGTTGAACGTAGAAGGGTTTGTGTTCTGTTTTTGCAGTAGTGAGGTGCTCCTTGAAGTCTTTGTCTTGGTGATGACCACTCTGTGTCCTGTCGATGATGCTTCTCCATCTGAGAGATGAAAGGATGTACCTGCTAGAATAAAAGTTTTTAGTGCGAGAGCTGGATTGAGGTATAGTAGCCCACTTTGTTAGTGGGAGCAAAGCAGTAGGGCTAGTCAGAGGTAAGTTGAGTTGGAGCTGTGCTGCTTCAGAGAACAAAACAGTAAATAACCATAGCGAACTAAAGAACTGTAACATAGTGAACAGAAGGATAGAGTTTGTAATCCCTTGGATTACCGAGTAGGGGCCGCTATCCTGAGGGTGAAGGGGGGAAGAAATTGAGCTCAGCGAGGACAGCCTCCTAGTTGTCTAGATATCGGGGGGTGAATGAGGTGCGGGAGTATTAAGCAAACCGTACTCCCCTAGAAGTGCAAAGGGAACATGTCTTTATGTGCTAAGCCTAGTTGTGTAATCCATCAGTCAGCAATATCTTCCGGTTTCTTTGCGGGGTGGTTGTTGGTTCTTCTCTGGGGTTTTCCCTCAGATGGTGGAAGGAGTTTCCACTCCCGGAGTAGATGAAGACCTTCATCCAGTGTGGTAATGACGTGTTGCTTGTTGCCCTTGGTAATGATGATTTTGGCAGGCGGTCCCCACTTATATAATATTATATGATTTTTGCAGCATCTTAGTAACTGTGACAAGTTGTTTGCGGGCTGCCAGAGTGTGCTGGGATAGGTCTGTGAGCAATTTGACTGCCACATAAGGATCAGGCAGAGGGTTTAAGCATCTGGATAATTGTAATAGGCATCTTTAACGTAGTAGAAATGAATCCTTGTTATCACGTCTCAGGGATGTGCTCAGAGAGATAGGGAGGCTTTGGGAGCCTGTGTGCCCAGTCAATATTTAGTTCAGCTGGTGGTATTTCTGGAAGGAGGGTGGTGATCATTTGCTGGATATATTTTTTGAGGTCTCCTGGCTGTATCGACTTGGGGACCCCCCTAAATTTCAGGTTGTTCCTTCTGAAACGATCTTCGATATCAGCGATTTTTGTTTTAAACTGCTCAATGGTGTCTGCTACTTCTTTATAGGTGACATCTTGTCCTCCATGATGTCGACTCTGTCTCCCAGATCAGAGACTTCTGCTTTGATTTTGGAGACCGCCGATAGCATGTCATTATGTAGGGTGCTGCGGAGTGCCACCAGCATGCTCTTAAGTGTGGTGTCTATTATCGGCTGCCATGTAGTGGGAAACTGTGATATAAGATCATTGTCCTCCCTTGTCTCCTCCATTATTCTCCCTCCCCCTCCTCATCCAATAATGACTGCTGCATAGGGTCTAGTCTGGGCCTAGTCTTTTGCAGGCTTTGGGATGGGGAGTATGGATCACTTGCCTGTCCTCTCCGGGATGCTGGGCTCATTGTTGCTGTCTGTCTATGCGATCCAGCTTGTGGCCTGTTGCCAGCCCTGTTCACTGGGGCGGCGCCATCTTGAGTACGGGGTGGCCGGACTGCTGTGAAGATCTCCGCCAACTTGTGGGGACCTTCTTGTGTCTTCCGTTTGCTCATCATGCTCCCTGGGGTTAGGGAAGAGTTTCTCCGCTGGATTGGGGTGTTTGCGCTGCCCCCGCCATGCTGTGAGTCGCTGATGGAGGCTGTGTTGTCAGGAGCTCGCTCACACTGCGGCCATCTTCCATGCTGCCAGCCACGCCCCCCTTCAAAGTCTGCTAATTTAATTCATATCAACATTATTGTGACTTTTATATAACATAGTGGAATGGCAAAGCTAAAGTGAACATTTGCTTTTTGTTTTAGGAAAGCTTTATTCCCTTTTTACATCACGTTGTAGTGTACTCAGGGGAAAACAGTTTGCATAAATTGTCAGTGTAAAAGTAAGATAATACGTTTTAATGACGGTGACTTTTGCACGGGTTTGCAATTGCTAAAAATGTTTCATTAATTATTATTGTTTATAAGAATATTGTAGGAATGCAACAAGAGGTAAGGAACAAGTACCCCAGGGGAGTTTAGTAACAGTTTTTAGCATCTAGTCAAAAGCACATTACATCTTCAGAATATAATGAGCAAGGAAGTAACAAATAAACTTAAGAGAGAATACGGCACCAGGTTAAGGTCTGACCAAACATGTAACATCAGAGATTGCCTCAAGAATATCTTAATATTTAGAAAAGGGTGACATATACATTAGCATATCAAAATACAGTTAGTGGTTTTTTTTCGACAGATTCCACAGGTTCCAGCAGTAGTCAAATAATTGCTTGCTGCCATGTTTGAAAGCTAGCAGGCCTTCATATGCACAGTTTTATCTCACTATATCTACCACCTCTGACAAATTTGGTGGTAAGTTTGTTTTCCATCTTCTGGTTATGAGCGATCTGGTCGCTAACAACAGATGGGTAACAATTGTTCAGCAATCGGGTGGGAATCGATCTATGCCTATATTTAGGATCGCAAATGCTGGAGAGGGTGCGGTAAGGATCCCAGTAATGTCTGAAATTGTGGTAAATAGTTTGTTCCAAAAGCTTGTCAGATTTCTACAGGACCTAAAAATATGCATAAGTTGGCCCATTAAACCACAGCCTCTCCAGCATAGGGGAGATTTGGATGGAAGAAATTTGGAGATTCTATAGGGGGTAAGGTACCACCTAAGGTTGATCTTTTGTGATAATTCACAGTGATTCACACACCTGGAGGACTGGGAAATGGCTTTGAAGGAAAACTGCCACTGTTTGGTGGTGAAGGTCTCCCCTAAGTTGACTTCCCATTTAAGAAATGGAGGGGATTTTCAGAAGGAAAGTTTATTTTGAAAAAGATTATAGAAGAGAAGAAAAAAGAGATGCCTTTAGTGGTGGGCAATGTATCTGGAAGGAATTGCCACCCCTGTAAGGGAACAAATATTTCAGGGGAGGGTAGTGAGTTGAGGAAGTGGGAGAGTTGGAGATAGAGATAATGGTCAGTGGAAGGCAGTTTGATCTCCTGTTGGAGTTGGGAAAAGGGTTTACGAGATCATTGGGAAAGTAGCTTAGTAAGGGAAGTAATCCCTTTATCTGACCACTGTTTGAAGGGCATATTGGGGATAATAGATTAATTGGCAGTAAGTGGGATGGGGAGTAGAGTCTTGTGTGAAGATGATGTGATTGAAGCTCTCTATGCCATCAGTGGTACTTGAATCGTAAGAGGGACATTTTTTAAGAGGTACAGGCACCATACATCAATCAATAGTCGATTATAGTGATATAGAGTGTGCTGGCAGGGGTAAAAGCTGATCCAATGGGTTAAATGCGTCTCCATAAAATAGTCTTGGAGGTCAATCATACCCATGCCCCCTGCATTTCTGTGTTTTATAAGTTGTGTATGTGTGCATTTGGGTCGTGTAGGTTTCCAAATAAAATGTTCAAGTAAGGAGTTTAAGGCTATCCAATGTCTCAATTTGATTGGGATTGGTAGAGTTCTGAAAGTATATAGTATTTGGGGATGTAGTAACATTTTAAAAGAGGTGAGGAAGCCCGACCATGTGAGCTCAAATTTGAAAATGTGTTGGGCTACTCTAGTTAGTTTGGAAATGAGAGGAATACAGTTGACATCCAATAACCTTGTTACATCCAGGTGTATGGATAAGAGGTTTGAAGTTTGCTTCTAAGAGTGGGATCTATGCTCAAATCCAAAAGCAGCGATTTAGTGAAATTCACCTTATAATACGTAAGCCTGCTAAACTCTGTGAGAATTGTGTGGGTAACAGCAAGGGATGATTCTGGGTTAGTCAGGAAAAGTATTATATCATCTGCAAATAAATGTATTGTATGAGAAGTTTGTTGAATCAAAAAGCCTGTGACATTTGGGGACGATCTGATGGCCTCCACCAGGGGTTCTATAAGAAGGTTGAAAATAGAGGGTGATAACGGACATCCCTGGCGTGTGCCATTAGGGGTCAGAAAGAGTTGAGAAAGCACATTAGAAGCATATACCCTTGCAGAAGGTGAAGAGTTCAATGCCAGTATGGCTGAAAATATTGGCCCTGCAAAGCCAAATTTTTGTAGTGTTTTTCACATATATTGCCAGTGGATTCAGTCGAATGCCTTCTCTGCATCCAGGGATAAAAGCAGAGAAGGCACCCAACCATCCCCCGCACATTGGATAATATCAATAACTCTCCTTGTGGCATCCAAAACTTGTCCAGAGATGAAACCCGACTGATCTGGCCTGATCAATACCGGAATAATAGGGGCCAGTCTATGCGCCAATATTTTTGCATAAAACTTAACATTGGTAGGTATTTAACAATGAAATTGGCCTGAAGTTGGCTGGGGAAGTAGGTACTTTGCCAGGCTTTAGTATCGTTACTATGTGGGCTTGGAGCATCTCCAGTCGGAGGACATTGCAGCTGCAAACACCGAAGAGAGAGTGGGATTGAGGGGGGAACAGGATTGTTTGTAATAGGTGTTTGATAGACCAACATGTCCCGGAGACCTTGGGAGAGATCAAATTACTTTATCAGTCTTCTGTGAGGTGATAGGTGCGTTCAATGATTGCAACTGGGTGCTCGTGAGGGTTGGTAATTGCAGGAAAGAGTCAATGTGGTTGTCAAGAGGTTGGGAAGTATGGGGATCCATGTTTAAATTATAGAGGAAGCTATAATATAAAACAAAGGCTTCTACAATTTCCCTCAGGTTAACAATTTTATGTTTGGTATGGGGATCAATCAGACAAGCAATTTTAGTTTGGGATTTCTTGTGGCTTGCTAGAAATTTCCTTTGTTGCTGGACGAGTAGTATGATAATTTAAGAGCTTTGAGATGTTTGTCATATTGTTCTATTAGTAGGAGGCAGAGATCCAAGTGTAATTTAGAAAGGGTTTGGGAGGTGGGATAAGTAGGATTTGACTTGTTTAGGGACTCCGGAGTGCTAATCTCTTTCAGTAATTGATCAAGCCACAGCATCCTCTGCCTCTTAAGGTGTGAGCCCAATTGGAAGAAAATGCCCCTTATAAAAGCCTTATGGGCACACCATTCTGTAAAAGGGTCAGAAACCGAATGAGAGTTCAACACAAAGACCTATTGAAGGTGTCTATCAATATCAGATACATGTTGAGGTGCATTAAACACTTGGGAGTTAACTATATATATATATATATATATATATATATATATATATATGTATTGTAAGGGGTTAGCTCGACCCCCTGGAAGGGTTCACTACACAATTTTCAGATTGAAACAAAAAGGTAGTTTATTCTCACTAGTTACAACGGGAAAAAAAAAGCCAAACAAAAACAAACAACAAAATAAATCCTAGGCCACTTGGCCACTTGACTACACAATAGGTTTCCTTGTCTGTCAGCTGGGTACAGCCTACCGCTGTACCTAGTACCTAGCTCCTATATCTCACTGAAGACAGTCAGCCACACAGGCTTCTTACCAGACAAGCTGTTACACTCCCCAGTCTGTTGACATGACACAGAACCTGGTTCAAGAGTGGAGCACTCACCTCTCGCTGCTGGGAGTTCTTGTGGAGGCCTTAATGAGCCAGCTCACCTCAGCTGCGCTCATTACCTCTACACCTGCAAGACTCCCCTTAGTGGTATAAGTCTGCATACAACTTAAATCTAGGGCAAATGTACCTGCCATCCTGCATGCAACCCGGCGTCTTTACCCGCCAGCTGTCACATACCCCTCTCTTGTTTCAAACTGGGGTTTGTAACACAGGCAGTCAGGCAAGCAGGTACCCGAGACAAGGCATCCACATTCCCCATTTGAACACCAGGCTAATGCTTTATGGTGAAGCTGTATTCTTGCAGGGCCAGGAACCACCAATTTACCCTTCTTTTGGTCTCCTTGTTTTGAGCCATCCACTTTAAGGGTGCATGATCTGTAATCAGATCAAAGTGTCTACCCAGCAAATAATATCGCAGGGAGTCTAGTGCCCATTTCACTGCTAGACACTCTTTCTCAATTGTGGCATAGTTTTCTTTGTGGGGTTTCAGTTTCCTGCTAAGACAAATTACTGGGTGCTCTTCTCCATTCCAGACCTGGGACAACACTGCTCCAAGCCTACATCTGACGCATCAGTCTGTACCACAAAGTCCTTAGTGAAGTCAGGTGAGTACAGCACTGGTTGGCTACATAAGGCTTTTTTTAAAACCTGGAAGGCTGCTTCAGCCTCCTAGGTCCATTTCACCATGGTAGACTCTCTCCCTTTTGTCAGGTTGGTTAGGGGGATGGCCTGCGAAGCAAAGTGAGGAATGAATCGCTGATAGTATCCAGCAATTCCGAGGAACGCTCAAACATGCTTCTTGCTGTTGGGGCGCGGCCAGCTATTTATGGCTTCCACTTTGTTGCTCTCCCTCAGCTGCGCTCATTACCTCTATGCCTGCAAGACTCCCCTTAGTGGTATAAGTCTGCATACAGCTTAAATCTAGGGCAAATGTACCTGCCATCCTGCATGCAACCCGGCATCTTTACCGCCAGCTGTCACAATATATATATATATATATATATATACATATATATAAATATATGTAGGATGGATAGGATGGACTAGGCGTATGTTCCACAATTGATATAGAAATGAGAGCGTTGTCAGACCAAAATATATAATGAATGGTGGAGGAAGATACAGATTGGAGCAATATCTTATCAACCAAAATCATAATGATCCTCGAGTAAGAATTTTGACATATAGAATGGAAGGTGTAGTCTCGT
This sequence comes from Glandirana rugosa, assembly GCA_018402905.1. Classification (NCBI taxonomy): domain Eukaryota; kingdom Metazoa; phylum Chordata; class Amphibia; order Anura; family Ranidae; genus Glandirana; species Glandirana rugosa. Next base: position 225,774 of record BLSH010478054.1, read on the forward strand.
TCTTCAGCATGCTGACACCTCCAAACGTCTAACACCTCCTCAGCATGAAATAGAGGTTGAAGCACTGGAGGTGGTCATTTAGGCTTGGAGGATATGTCCAGTTGTGGATCCGCTGTGAGATTAAAATTTCCACATATTATAAGGGAGCCCCATCTGGATGCAGTCATTTTTTTACGAAAGAGCTTTCTAAGGAAGCACAGTTGGTGTGAGTTGGGAGCATAGGTATTTACGATGGTGAAGGGTCTATTGTTCAGTTTGCACAGGATAATTAAATATCTGCCCTCAGGGTCGAGGATGGATTCATGCAATGAAAAGGGCACAGCTTTTTTAATTGCAATAAAGACCCCTTTTTGTTTGTGTTGTGCAGATGCCAAAAACATATGCGGAAAGTCTTTGTGAGATAGGGTAAATGTGGTCGTTGCTGATAGGTGTGTATCTTGGGCACAAATTATGTCGCTGCCCAATTTGAGGACTTCTTTCCACAGAGACGCCCTTTTTGTGGGGTGGTTAAGACACAGGATGTCACTTTAACAACCATCTATGAGGGGAGATAAAAGAGCTTTTGTTACCTTAGATTGATTGTAGAAACTGTAATAATTGCAAAGCCCAGTTTGTATTGGTTAAAACTTGGAAGAAGGATGATAGGCTGAATACCATAAGGATGAATGGTAGAATGTCATCACACTTGTCAGACCTGGAACTGTTGAAGAACAGAGGAAGTCAAAATAGGAACGTAAAAGAAAGTAAAGAAAAGTCAGTAAAAAAAAGGCAATAAAAAGCAGGGTGATTCCATAGGGAATCTGTTTGCACATATACTGCACATTTCACGGAGTGAGAGTATCATGGAAAATATGCTCCAACCAGCCGGGGAAACCAGGTAGTAAACTGTTTTTGAGTAGTGAGATGATCAAGGCTTAGGGTTTTTATGCTCACTCTGGGGGAAGAATTGCGGGAAGTAGGTTCCTGCTCTGGAAGAATATGCCAAGTGCGAAGCAGCACAAGGCCCTCGGCAAGCATACTTATCACATTAGTAGTGTCGCTGTGAGTGAAGTTTCATCGGGTAACCCCAACGGTATGTAATGTTGTGGTTACACAGTGCTTTGGTGATTGATAGAACTGACCTGCATTTTTGCAGCGTGTACTGCGAGAGGTCTGTATTCAGTTGTAGATGTGAATCATTTTTATGGAACTGGGTCATCTTACGAAAACTGGACATAAATTGTTCCTTGACATGGTAGAAATGGACACCCATTATGACGTCTCTTGGGATATTGTCAGGAAGGTGAGACAGCTTGGGTAGGCGATGGCTTCTATGAATCACTTCATTTCAGATGGTGGGGTTGATGGCAGCACTGTGAGTCAGGTCGCAGGCATATTGGTTGAGCTGAGCATTTTGGACAGACTCAGGAACGCCAATCATTTTGACATTGTTCCGCCTTGAGCGGTCCTCTAAGTCTGCCATTTTTGCTCTAAGTCTCTCTATTTCCTTTTCCTGGTCATTGTGTGCATCAACAAGAGTGTTGTGGGATGTTGAAAATTCCCCCATTTTTTGCTCAATGTGGTCTACTCTCCCCCCAAGTTCCTGTACTTCTACTTTAAAGCTCTGCGCACAGTTCATTATGTCAGCATGTAATGAAGCATGCAGGGATACTAACATGTCCTTTAGGGTTGTGTCAGATATGGGTCGATTAGCAGTAGGGAAGGAGATAATGGTATTAGTTGGGTCTCTGGTGGTATTTAGTGAGTTGCAGTCATTGCTTACCTCAAATGGGGGAGATCCTGTGGAGAGCCGAGGTTTGCTCTTGGCAGGGCTATGGGAGAGTGGAGTGGAGGCTGCTGGGTCTCTGGCATTTACTTTCTTCTGGTTCCCAGCTGATTCAGGGCTCTGTGTAGCCTGCGAGGAGCTGTTGGAAGAGGCCGGTGTGCTACTGCCCACGTCATCTTGGACACGTGGCTGCTCAGCAGGGAGGAAGAAGTGAGGGAGCTTCATGGAATGGCATGGGACCTTCTTTTTCTTGGCCATCCTCAGATGTGTCTCTGAGGTGCTGCGGGGGAAACAGGGTGTTTGTGCTGCAGTGGACAACCGCTATTTAGCTAAAATACCCAGCAGTGGTGAGAGGAGGTGCTCGGTCAGCCGTCCATTCAGCAGCGGGGTAGCCTAGCCACGTCCCCCCCCCGCAATTGTGAAAAATTTTAATTATGTTCACTTATGTGATCATTTCACTTCATTGTTGCAACCTGGGGACTCATCATCTTGAGAGAGAATATTTATATTCATTATAAATATTTTATTTTACTTTTTCTTAAAGAGTCTGAATCTGGTTAGTAGAGAAGAAATCAAGATCGCCCCCTCCTCTTCCTCCCACAGCAGATCACTTCTAACAGTGAACTATCGCTGGCTGCAATCAGCCCACAAAAGATCACTATAGCATTATTCTACTGATGTAAGGAAAGACTGAGCCCAAGCCTCCATACTGAAAGGTAGTGCCATGACATCACCAGCGATGTCACTACCCTCCCAATGCAAACACTATGCAGACATATAGGGTTTGATTTACTAAGACTGGAGAGTGCAAAATCTGGTGCAGCTGTGAATGGAAGCCAATCAGCTTCCAATTTCAGCTTGCTCAATAAAGCTTTGACAAAAAATAGAAGCTGATTTGCACACTCCAGTTTTAGTAAATCAACCCATACTGTTTACCTTTAATTATGCAGTGTGCTCATTTGGAGTGAACTGTGGAAGCATTTGAAATCTAGGAGCTATTAATTTCACCTTCTGGGCTTAGTATTAGAGGAATTAAGTGTTTAACTATGAAAAACTTTTACTGTAAGCTCTCAATTTTTCTATTTCATAAAGTTCTCCTTTCTCATCCAGCCCTGCTTGTACAGCAATCTCTGACATCATTGAGGCTGGTGTAAAGGACAATTACACTCCCCAGCCAATTTATTAGGTACACCTTGCTAGTGCCAGGTTGGACCCCCTTTTGCCTTCAGAACTGCCTTAATTCTTTGTGGCATAGGTTTTGGAAACATTTCTCAGAGATTTTGGTCATTATTGACGTGATAACATCACTCAGTTGCTGTACATTTGTTGGCTGAAGATCCATGATACAAATCTCCTGTTCCACCACATCTCTAAGGTGCTCTATTGGATTGAGGTCTGGTGACTGTATTGGCCATTGGAGTACAGTGAACTAATTTTCATGTTCAAGAAACCAGTGAGATGATTTGAGCTTTGTGACATGGTGCATTACCCTGCTGGAAGTAGCCATCAGAAGATGGGTATACTGTAGTCATAAAAGGATGAACATGGTCAGCAACATTATTCAGGTAGGCTGTGGAATTTAAACGAAGCTCAATTGGTACTACTGGGCCTAAAGCATGCCAAGAAAATATACCCCACACCATTACACCATCAGCCTGAACCATTGATGCAAGGCAGGATGGATCCATGCTTTCATGTTGTTTACATCAAATTTTGACCTTGCCATCTGAATGTCTCAGCTGAAATTGAGACTCATTGTCCAATTTTGGTGAGCCTGTGCAAATTGTAGCCTCAGTTTCCTATTAGGAACCCAGTGTAATCTTCTGCTGCTATAGTCCATATGTTTCAAAGTTCCATGTGTTGTGCATACAAAGATAGAATTACGCATACCTTGGTTGTAACAAGTGTGGTTATTTGAGTTACTATTGCCTTTCTATTATCTCAAACCAGTCTGCCTATTCTCCTCTGACCTCTGACATCAACAAGGCGTTTTCATCTACAAAGCTGCCACTCACTAGATATTTTCTCTTTTTCAGACCATTCTCTGTAAACCCTAGATGTGGTTGTTCATGAAAATCCCAGTAGATCAGCAGTTTTTGAAATATTCAGACCAGCCAGTCTGGCACCAACAAACATGCCACTTTCAAAATAACTTAAATCCCCTTTCTTCCCTAATCTGATGATCGGTTTGAACTGAAGCAAGTTGTATTCACCATGTTTAGATGCCCAAATGCATTAGGAAGTGATATGTGTCTGCTTCCTGACACTCTGCATTCCTCTTGCTGGTGCTTTCCTCCCTCAAGTGCTGGTAACTGGAGAAAAGCACAACAACAAAAAAAACAGCAATCTCTTTGTTAGCTGCAGCATCAGGCAGCCTTGCAGCAAGGGGACTCTTGTCCCATGGGAAACCTAATAATGTAAAAAACAAAATGTGATCACTATTCACTATTCTTTATTGTATACAGAAAATTCAGACATAAAACATATATTTAAACATTTTAAACAAATTAAAATAACAATTAAACAAAACCTCTATAGATTCTCATTAATTTAAATATGTAAAAGCTTTAGCAAATTTAGAATAAACACATTCATTGAGAAGTAAAAACTTCTATATCTACTAGTCAATTTATTCAAATATACAGTATTTTTATCCTTTGAAGCATTCTCCATTACAATCATTCAAATGTTTATTGTTATACTTTATCCAGTGATATAGGGGGTTTTATTTATATCAAAACAAGTACATTTTTATTTTCATGTTTTACAGGTATTTTCTTGATGCAAATGATATGAACAATAATTTTTCTGTTGATCCAATTGAAGGAACAATTGCAACAAATGAGCTATTAGATCGAGAGAGCACTGCACAATTTAACTTATCAATAATTGCAAGTAAAATTAGTAAGTATACCTTTCACAATAGGCCCCAATGTAATGGGGGTCAGGTTTATTGCATCATTAAAACATATTGTATTACATTACTTCACAAACAGTTTTCCTGCCTCTGCCATGTTTACAAAGGCAACACTTTCATTTCAACAACTTGGAAGTGGACAGAATCTTTAATGGGAAACTGTTAGTTGTGCATGTTCATTCCAACACTATATGGCTGATTGTACCCAAGTTGATTCATGGATCAACTTGGGTACAACCAGAATGTCAGATTTTTAGGACGCCATTATTACCAGGAGCTAAAGTCTCTAGCAACAATCAATGTATTCTCCTGGCAGGGACGGCTCCCCGCTCCCCCCTGAGAACACAATAGTTCTGCAAGAGGGATTCCCCCATCAATACTGGCGGTGTTAGAGGGGAATTAAGTGAATTTCTTTCCTGCAACTTGTGGTTGTGGGAAAGGAAATTGTATCATCTACGGCTATCTTTAGACTTGTGACTTATCTGATAAGTCTCTATCCACCAAAGACAATGTGAAGGATGAATTATGGTAACACTTTGGGATTGATTTACTAAAGGTAAGTTACAAGTTAATTTTCACTCTGCAAGGGAATTTGCTCCAGAGCTTAGTGAATGAGGTGAAACTTCCCTTTGTAAAGAATACCCTATCACATGCAAGAAAAATACATATTCAGCATCTTTGCTGGCGCATGATTGGATGATGGGATTAGCAGAGCTTCCCCTCATTTACTAAGCTTTGGAGCGAATGCTCTTGCAGAGTACACGTGGAATGTTAAAATGCAGGTATACTTTAATATAATGCAACACTACTTCTTTTAACTGTAATGAGCAATTGATTCTGTAATTCTCACTAATAGAAAAACCATCAGTGTGTAGGTACCAGAGCTATGATATTTGGCCTAGAGTGTTTAAATATCTATTTTTATGTTTCCTTTATGTATTTACTGTATATATTATATATGAATCACAATAAAACTGTTAATTCTAAATTTAATACATTATTACTAAATTGCTGCAATATAAATGGCACTTTCGGTTATGTATAATTGATTTAGGTCTTTACATCTTCCTCAGACATAAGGCAACAACATCTAGGAGATTATTTGCATATACGATAACTGTATTATAAACACATGCCACATCTTACAAATTCTAACAAACATAGACTTGGGCACCCAGTGTTCAAAGGCCTGCCTTGCCTGTGCGTGTTGTATTGCTGCAAGGCATCTATGTCCGACATTAAATGCTATTTCATCACATTTGTTTTGGAAAACTACCACTGCAGTTTTCTGTGAACTTTAGAAATTGTTCTACAAAGAGTGCTATGTTACATTTATGTGAGACTTGACACAAATTTCACTTGACAAAAGGATGTAATCCGTCTAAAAACACAGCTGAAAGGCAATTCTAACACAACACTTCCAACTAAATATTAATGCAATGTTTTGCCTGCGGATGAAGATATTATTGCATGTGTCAGAAGTTTTAGTATGGATTTGCCAAGTGTTTTACTGACACACTTTCTGTTCACAAACCATAGCTGACAGTCGCAGAGGGAAATTATTTTCATAACTATAAAATATTCATGATTATGACAGATGGGATCCACTCTTTTTGCAATGCTAGATGTCTGTGGAGGTGTTTTTCATTTGATTTACGTTTAAGAAAGTTGGAAAAAACTGAGTAAGCTAAAAGCTCCTGTAGGCACCTGCATTAACTTCAGAAGACAGCTTGTGTTATACTTAATTGTGTTTTTTTTTTTCAAAATTGATCACCTGTCAAAAGCAAAATGTATGTCTTCAAAGATTATCACACATAGGAAAGATGCTGTTATGTACTTCTATATTTAATAGCATTTAGAGAGATTTATTCACATTAGCCATTGTCCTGTAGATGCATTCAAGGTATGCTTAATGTGCCACACCCATTGTGAGACAGAAATACAAGAAACACTAGAGCTAATGAGATTTTACAAACTAACCTGCTAGTAATTTTCAGTAAATCTCATGAGATGATGTACAGTGAGCACTTACAAGGTTTTTGTAAATACTACTCTTGACAGGGTTAAATCCAAGTCACCAGAGCTAAAAAAGTAGAATGCAAACTGTTTCACCACTGCATTGTAGTTGGTTTACACCTAGTACACACACTGAGATGATTGAACAAATGATCGTCTGTTTTTTGTGTTTTTTTTTTGGTTGCATGCTAGTCTCCATATTGAAAATTAATAGGTTAGTGAAGTATTAAAATTCTCGTGCGACAGAATAAAAATTTGGAAGTGATGTCATGTATTTGTACAGTATTTTCGGATGAAAACTCTACTGATTAAACAAAAATCATACGATCTGCTATCATACGAGAAAAATTATCATGTTTGTCCCTTCTGAAAATTTCAGATGAAATCTGTGTACTAATGGTCAGATTATTGTATGCTCGCTTCAAAGGCGGAATTGTTTGTACAATATTCTGATTGTGTGTATGGGGCTTTAATGTACCTATGGTTCCATTAAATGTTGGAACACACAATCTTTGGTTATCCTTTACATCATATCACACTACATATGGGGTGACTAAACATAAATGTATTTGACTAATACAAATTAAAAAAAGTATAATAAAAAATGTAGTGTTTTAGACCCTTAAAAGACCCCATTACCATCTTAAGAAAGGTATAATCATTACATGGCTGCAGAGTGTACAATATCTACTTACAGCAGCCACCTCTGCAACAGCAATGTGTGCAGTCAAATCAGATCAGCATTACTCATCTCTCAAAAAATAAAAATCTTCCTGGAATATTGTAGCTTTGAGCTTATAGTTTGGGTACTATAGTATTGATTTGGTTCTTCTGCTACTAGAAAAACCTCAAACATATGGATGTGAAAGCCATTGTGTGGATTTCATTTCTGATCTTTGGAAAATTTGCTAGTAGCACTAGCAACAAACTGATGCCTTGTAAAGCTCCTTGGATTAGCAGACATTAATATCACAGGCTTTAAAAAATAGATGTTGTCTCATTACATTCCTACATAAAATTAGGTGGTGTTAACAGAAGGACAGACATAATCAAGTTATGGAAGTTCATGGCAATTCTTCATCACAGCTATGTAAGGAGAACTTAACACTTTAACCAAATTGTATATCTGTCAACCACAGTGGAAGTTAGAGGTTCAGGATCAAGGACTTTCATATACATCTCATACCTTAGCAATTAAAAAAAAAATGAAACTTTTTTCTTTTAGGCAATCCACAACTAACTAGTTTGGTACAAATCATTATAAATGTACTGGATGTTAATGAATTTCCCCCTGAGGTGACAGTGCCATATGAGATATCAGCATGTGATAATTCCAAACCAGGACAGGTAAAGCAATCTCTTTTTTTCCATACATTAAATTGCACTATTCATATCTGCTGTTTAAAGTCTACCAAAAAAGAGGCATAAGCTTTTCTGCAGCTCAGCAACTTCTGTTTGAGATGATTTCTTACCACCTCCTGTTCCAATGATGCCCTGTGCTGTATGTTAGGGTGTTACTAGGGCAGAAGGTGAAGGTATGACTTCTCAACAGAACCCTGGTTACAACATAAATAGATTTTCCAAATATTTAAACTTTTCTCCAATTTATATATTTTTTGCAGGATATGGGCTTCATGTTATAGGGCCTTACCTGGTACATTTGTTGTACATACATACCTTTTCAGAAGCATGATTTCATTGTTATGCACTTGCTGTATACATACCGCACTACAATGTAAAAACATTTGTTTTGCAAACTGCATCTGAATAGTCTAATGCATAGCTATGCCGTCAGAAATGTAGTCCTGCCATGAAAGAGATCAGATCTGTTTTGGGTACGTCTCATCACAGTGTACTCTGTACTGAATATATAATAACCAATTGAATTGCTAATGTAAATTTTGAAAGCAGATGTAGTCATCATCTCGTTCTCAGTGAATGTTTCACATGATTTGTGCCCTGTTGGAAATGTGCATGTACCCCAGCATAAAGTAAAACTTCAACGTAATACAGCACAATAGTTCTATTCTTTTTGGAATTCCAGGAGTGGCAGCCAAAACTATTTTGGATAAAGAATAATGTGAAGAATAATTAGAATCTTTGTCAAGCCTTTATTGCTCTCTGTTTCTCAAGTAGGGAGAAAAAGTGAATGAAGGTCAGCACATAAAGCAAGTGGATTAAACTTTACTTGCATGACATACCAACAATTTTTTGGGCTGTACAGGGCCCCTTTATCAAGGTGACTCATTTTATAAAGGGGTCTTGCATGTCCTCAAAATATTGTAGGTCTGTTGTGCAAGTAAAGCTTATTCTTCTTCCTTCATTTCTGATTTTATGACACGTATCCATTGCATATGTCCCCACAATTGCCTGCACCTAACTCATTGCTGAGGACAGTCTTGTGTATGTGCAGTTTAGACTTTTTTTACACACCAGGGAGGTCCACATCACTTAAGCCGGCCATAGATGGTTTGAATCCCAACTGGTTCAGCAGGAAATGGCTGGGATGCAAACCATGTATGGGCAGGCGGAATGTACCCAAGTTGATTGATCAATCAACTTGGGTACAACCAGCTTGTCAGATTTTACTGTATTCTCCCAGCAGGGACAGCAGGGGAATTAAGCTATTTTTTTCCTACAACCCATGGTTGCAGAAAATAAATTTGCTCCATCTATGGGTGGCCTTACTGTGCTGATGACAGTGGTTACCATAACAGGAAATGGGGATTAAATCTCTCTAACAGAGATCAAGACAGCAATAAAAACTGAAAGGAGAGCTAATCTTTCCCCAATCTATCAATAAATCAGCCAAGTTTTAACTTGAGTTGCTTCCTATTTTTTGCATTGCAGTTTTTCTTTAATAAAATCAAATTAACCAAAACCATAATGTAACAATCTTAGTATTCATTCTATTTTTTTCCCCTTAGTCCCACATCTTAATGTTTGCTACTCTTTTTTTACTTGAATGATAACTTTTAGCTTTTTTCACTTACTATCTTATGTATTATATTCAACAATCTCCCTGAGAAGCAATGATGGAAATGCACTTTACATTTCAATTCCTTCACTTCCCTTTGTTCTCTCACACTGTCTTTGTCTGTTAAAAGCCTACTGAATCCTAGAATAAATATTTCCTATCTTTTGTATAAGCTTGATGTAAGTACTGTTTACATAAAATGTAGAAATGTTCTGTACAGTGTGTATTTTCTGTCTGCTTTCAGATCATCCAAATTATTGGTGCTGCTGACAAGGATATGTCACCCGCAGGGCAGAAATTTTCCTTCAGACTGCCACCTGATGGTTCCACAAACCCCAATTTTACCATCCATGACTATAAAAGTAAGGATCTTGATTACATACATTTTCTATTTTCAAATTGTGACATGCATTAGTACTTCAGAAAGCAAACACATGTCTTTGATATATGCCTGTACACATTGCTGTCATTGTATTTGTTTTCAGGCTCATTGCAGCTTTTTTATAACAAATATATATTTATTTCCCAGGAATATCTCACAAATGAAAGCTATATTTGCAATTTAAATAAAATATGTCCGTTGTCTAAGATGTCAGTATTATTCTATTTATCTGTTGTGCAACAGTTTTGTTCCTAAATAAATATCTCCAAAAATGTAGGTTATAATTGAAATTATAGGTTTACACTCTTGAACACTACTTGGAAACTGTAATTTTTTTTCAATTCATGTACTGTGCCTAACCATATCTTCATTAGACGTGATCCCAACATTTAAATGAAATTAGATTCAGATCAAATTTCATTAATTTGGATGCCCTGAATCAATTCTGAATTTCAGTTTTATTTGTGTAAATTTTGGAATTCCAGAAGGCTTGTGGGAGAAAGGGATCTTTTTCTGCCTTATATCTGTTTCTGCTATTTTCTGGATAACTTTAACTTAACTTCCAGTATTACTAGATCCCACCCTTCTATCCTAGTCTCTGATGGACTTTTTTTAAAGAAATGTTTAAACAGTTTTTGGCCCCTGGCATCTCATCAAGCAGGGATTTCAGGAGATTTCCAAACCAATCTGCATAAATGTGCATCATTTTCTGTATTGTAATACTGTACACACTTTTTTGGAACCTGGTTTGAATTTGCATTGGATTCAATAGCACATCTTGTTTAACATTTCAGAGGTTTTTATATTTTAAAGTGTTTGGGTGAATCACAATAGATAAAGCTTTTTAGAACCTTGATTTATAATTGCCATACCTGGGTCATGAAGCTGAAATTTATCTCACTTCGTTATTTAGAGTATACTTTTTTTCATTTGTGTATTTCTAGTGACATAAGCATTACATTTTTGCATGACACTTCACTCATATGTGCCTCTGAAAGGTTCAGTTATGTTGGCTCTGAAGTTCTGTGGAATAGTGACACTTCTTGCCAGGGTGACATTTCATGGTAAGCTAACAAGCATATAATGCTCAAATAAATTAAGCAGTATTGCATTGTGTGCCAATATTTCTCCCAAGAGATATTTTACAAAGAACATTGTTTGCAGCACCACAATATAAGCCAAAGAGAGCATGAAATTGATTTATTGCAAGTTCTGACTTGCATGAATCAAATCACTTGTCTGAAATTGTACATTCATCATAGGGCAACATCAAATGCACTTTGAAGAGTACCCATGTCTATTGAACTATTTGTCAGAATATATTTTCTATACAACCAAAGCCATGGCATATGTATACGTGTGCATGTCTGTGTGGAGCTGTGCTATTTATGTTAGGCCTATAAGCACAAATGTTCAAGAACAAACTCCTCTGTGGAAAAAAAAAACCCTAAATCATGTTTTATCGGATTTGGACTTGAAATACCCTCAGTATGTCACTTATCTGTTTTAGTGGATCATTTATTACCAAACATACTATCTTAAATAAGCTGGAGGGGACAACTGAGACAAAGAGATTAGAGCATCCTTTTTAGAAGTATTTTATGCCAAAAAAGAAAAATAATGTCATGAAAGGGAAATATTTCAGATGTACTTTGTTGTGTATAAATGTCACAAACAGCAGCTTGGTGATAAATGGAGCTTCGGGAAAAAAGGCCAAACGCACTGATTTCTGTTTTGAACAGCAATAAGTAAAGAGCCTTAGAGGTTTTATTAGCATTTTTGTTTGGTAAAAAGAAAAACACTCTAAAGAAGTATTGCGTGGATAAGTTAAAAAAAAAATAGACAATATTATTTTATAGATTTGATTAAAGTAGATTAGATTAGATCATGAACAATAGGCCTGTTAAGTTATACTTATAAAAAGCTTGTACATTTTACATTTTTAATTCAACTTAACAATGAAAAACAGTAAAAGTTACAAGGGATCATGCACATGGACATATTTGCAGGGATATGAATGTCCAGGAGCCCCAGCAGGAATGAATTACAAAATATACTGTATTCATGTATTGATGCGCAATCACCTGCACTTGCTTCACGGGCACATGTTTATGGGTGTATTTTCTCTAACAAGAAAGTTATAGATTTGGGAAAAATATGTCCATACGCATGTGCCTGTAAATCCAAGTATTGCCATTCAAACACGTACTGTATACCCGCATACAGCATACTTTGTAATTCATTCCAATGAACATAATTACATAGCAGCTTTGTCTCCTGAGTGCCATGAATACAGGCACATTTTATGATGTACATCAATATGCCTGTAAATACATCTGTGTGCATGAGTCCTAAAACAGTGTAGTTGATTTACTGAAGGAGCAAGAGGCTGAATACTTAGCAAACTGCATGTTCTCTTTACAAAGTGAATTTTGTACTGAGTAAATAAGATGAAGCTGTTTTAACTTCAATCAACCAATCATATACTAAAAAAAAAAATGCTTATTTAATTTCCTTTGTATTTGCTTGCTTACTCAATGTGAAGTTACATAGTTGATTTTTCAAAGATTTTATTCAGATTTTTCAAATAAATAATACAAAAATAATGAAATCCATTAAATAGTACATCAAAGGAACACTATACAATATTTTGTTCAAAGATATGTTTTCAAAATTTGCAAGTAAAATAATAAATAGCAATATGGAAATCTAATAGATATATTTTATATAAGATATAGGTTTGTAAACTCTTTAAAAGAAAAGTATCCTTACGTGTATATAAAGTCTAATAAGCATCTGTAAGCAAATGAGGATGGGATTGTCATCCTGTGAGTGTAGGTGAATATTATAATAGGCCCAACAGAGACCTTATGTGGTCAAAGTTTAAAAAGAAAAATAAGGAAGAAAAGATAAGAAAGGAAATAGGTCAAAGACAGAAAGTATCCTAGACAGATTTTTCTGCATTTGAAGTAATTTCAAGTGGAAACAGTACTAGAACCTGCAATTTGATATTTAATCCATTTTTCAAATGATTGAACCTTATCATTTAAAATAGCTGAAAGTTGTTCATTAATCATAATCCAGGATAATTTAGCTTTTAGGGTGTCAAAGGGTAGGTTTGTTGTTTTCCAAGATCTGGCTATAGTAATTTTTGCTGCTACGAGTATAAAATGTATCAATCTTCTGGGGTGTTTAGGGATCTTCTCCATTTGGCAGCAAAGTAGTGCTTGTTTCGGGGATTTGTTCAGATCAATATTAGTGAGAGATGAAATCAAATCATAAACTCTATTCCAAAAATGTTTAACATTGGGGCATAACCATCATATGTAAAACATTGCCCCCTCATGTCCACAATCTCTAAAACATAATGGAGAAGATCCCGCAACATAAGAAGTTATCCTTTTCGGGACCAGATACCACCTTAGTAAAACTTTGTAGTTAGCTTCTATGATAGAAGTGTTGACAACTGGTCAACACTTCAACATAGTTACATAACTGTAGTTGATAGGTTCTCATTTTTATTCTTACTTTGTTAAGGGAATACTTTTTATTCCTTCTGTAAATAAAACTATATGTGGATTCAGCTTATAAATATATGTACTGCGCTCAGGATTTCTTGGGTTCAGTAGCAGGGTTTGCTGCCCCCAGTGGTGGCTCCCTAATTAGGAGTATTAATGCAATATGTTTTATGGGCTGGGTTGGCGCTTCCCTAAGTAGACTTATAAATATATTACAATAGACTACTTGTTAAATCATATAACTATAAAGTGCTTGGTGTTAATAAAAATGATAATAATTGGGAATGAGAATCAAATGTTATTAAAAAATCAAAAAATGTGTAAATAAATAAACAAGAAACATGTAAAGTGTCTTTTTGTGTCCTTATTGATAATATTATCCTATGAAAAATGTATTAAAGGTCCGATTTGGTGTACCCCAGTGCTATATAAAATAACATATACCCATAAATACTTAAATACTGCTGATTGTCATTGGACGAAAACGCGTCAGGTGACACCAGACCAGCGCATAGTGTCACTTCCGGTCACTTCCGGTTCGCCGTTTGTTCAGTTGCTACGCTAGTCCATATGGAGGAAGTGTGGATGAGCCTTTGTCAAGGACACAGTTTACCAGCAGAGGCGTGGGAGTGACCTGGGTGAAAAGTGACCGGCTCTCTGTTGCAATTCATTGGATTTGGATGAACCTAAATGACAAACTGTGCTCCCGAGGTTGAGACATGGCCCTCGACATCCCCGTCCAGACACCCCAATTGGGAACTACACTGTGTCTAGAGCAGGGAGGCCAAGCGCCCTTATATATTGGATCATACCTGTAGCTCGAATGGAAATAAGGATGTCAGAACTATCATATGTTGCAACTGGAAGCATAAGAATAGCTAAAAGAAAAGAAACAATATCAAGAAAACAAACAAATGGAAAAACAAGGAACTGGATTACAGTCGGACCAGGGTTTTCCACTGTGCAAGAGTCGTACTAAATTGTGGCTATGCGACCAATTAATCCAAGTTTGCCAGTTGGTTAGGCTAGAGTCGTAGTTACCCAGTGAGGAGGCGTACATACGTTTATGCAGTTGTATCATTTGGATAACTTCTACCATCCTTGGGGTTTTTTCTTGTTTCCAGTATCACTAGTCTAGTTGCTAACTGTATGTGGGAGACCGTAGTTCTAAAAGATGGGTGGAGGTCTGGTAGATCCAAAGATAGTATCGCCATCCCTGGTGTCAGTTTTTTGTCAGAACCAGTTATATCTACTATAATTTTGTTTATCAGGGTCCAAAGCGGAAGTATTTTTGGGCAGGACCACAGTGTATGTATTAACGTGCCTGACATACCACAGCCTCTCCAGCATGTGGCGGGGTAGGCAGGAAGATTTTTTGCCAGTCTATGTGGAGTTAGATGCCATCGTAGGAGGATTTTCTGGTAAAGTTCCCATAGATTAATGCACCTAGTGGATGCGTAGGTTATGCTTAATGTTCTTTTCCAATAGTCTATAGAATATTCTATTCCTATCTCCCGTTCCCAAGCTAGCATTTAGGGGGATTTTAAGCAAATATCTTTTTCCTGTAAGGATAGGTATATGGTTGATATTCCTCCATTAGATTTGGTGGAATTTTGGTAAAAGGAAGCTAGTTTTTTGGGTAGTTGGGGTTGTAGATGGGTGATCTTCTGTAGGAGATGTGATATTTGGGTGTATTTAAACCTTTCAGTAGAGGATAATTGGAAGTTGTGTTGTAACCTATCAAAAGGTTTAAGTGTATTGTTTGTTACTATGTCCCCAAAGTGTTTGATGCCCTGACGTGTCCAAATTTTAAGATTCAAGTCGGGTATTAAAAAGGAGAGAGCTGTTGCGGGCAGGGGTAAGGCTGACATTTCGCCACTCCAGTCAAGGTGTTTCTGGAGGTGGGTCCATGCTCTAAGGGTTGCCAAAATTGTGGGGGACAAGTTGATGTCTAAATCACGACTAAGGGGTGAGGTGAGCAAGAGACCTAGTAGGTCCCCATGGGGTAGTTGTGATTGTTCCAGTTCAACCCATAGGGAAGGTTCAACTTGTTGTGACCACTGTCTTGCTCATGTTAGTAGTGCTGCAAAGTAGTAATCTTGAAGATGGACATGGCCTACCCCGCCTGCCAGTCTATGCTTGATTAGTTTGTTGAAGGCGCATCGGGCTCTTTTCCCTTTCCATAGGAACCTATTGACTGTTGCTTGGTGTTATTAAAATACTGGTTAGTGAGAGGGATTGTCAGGGTCCTGAATAGATATAGTAACTGTGGGAGAATTTGCATTTTATTGCATTTTAAAGGCCGCCAAGCGGCCTGACCAAGATAGTTCAAATCGACCTATAGATTCCAGCTTGGCCTTGAGGGAGAGCGCAAAAGGAGTGTAGTTCATACTAGCTAGGTTTTTTAGATTGGGTGTTAAAGTAATGCCTAAATAACTGATCCCCTTTTCTTCCCATTTGTAGGGATACTTGTTTGCCACTTTTTTTTTTTTACCTCACTCGGTAACCCTAAGATCAGTATGGATGACTTAGCTTCATTCACTTTATAGTAGGAGATATTATAAAATTTGTGTAAAATTGCAGACACTGAAGCCAGCATAGTTTCCGCTTTGGTAAGTATCAGTATAATGTCGTCAGCAAATAGACTGATGACATGAGGTTTCCCATTTACTAGTAGCCCTGAGATAGTAGGGTGCATTCGTATATAGGTAGCAAAAGCTTCCATTAAGAGATTAAAACTCAACGGGGTCAAAGGGCACCCTTGGCACATCCCATTGGAAATCTCAAAGGGAGTCGACAAAGCACCTGCTACAGTACATAAACTTGAGCTGAAGGTTTAGAATATAGTGCCATTATGGCTGAGAAGATTGGACCCACAAATCCAAACTTTTGGAGTACTTTAGCCAGGTATTCCCAATGAATCCTGTCAAACGCCTTCTCTGCATCCAAAGTCAGGAGCAGAGAAGGCGTTTGTTTTCTATTCACAATATGGGTGATATTCAGCAGGCGTCTCATGGCATTTGCAGTCTGGTGTCCCTTGGTAAAGCCCGCCTGATCCACAGGAACCAGAGATGGGAGTATATCTATTAATCTTGTGGCTATTACTTTTGCGTATATCTTTAAATCAATATTTAACAATGAAATTGGATGGAAATTTTGTGGAATGGTGGGTTCCTTCCCTGGCTTCAGGAGTGCCACTATCATAGCTTTTAGCATTTCTGTGGGAAATGAGGAAGAGGCAGCTGCGGAATTGTAAACGTCCACCAGGTGTGGTGTTAGGATGTGTTTGAAAGTCTTATAATAGTCACCCCTGAATCCATCCGGACCCGGGGCTTTGGTGTTTGGGAGGGCTTGAATGGTTTGAGTGACTTCATGAGTTGTTATTGGTGCATTTAGACTGATGAGTTGGTCTGCTGATAGTTTGGGGAGGTTGATCTTGTGTAGGAAAGATGCTATAGTAGATACGTCAGGACGCAGGAAGGAGGGGTCATTTTAAGATTATATAAAGAACCATAGTACTCACTAAAAGTGTTTGCAATCGCCTGAGGATGAGTAAGATTAACCTTCATTATGGGGTGTACTATATGGGAGATATTGGTTTTGTGTCTAAGCCCTTTAAGGCGGTTGGCGAGTAATTTCCCCGCCCTGTTGCCGTGGGAGTAGTGGGTCATTTTTAGTCTTCTTTGGGCTTTTTCGAAGTCACTCAAAAGGAGTGCTCTTAATTCATTATGGGCCAGTGATAGTTGGTCCATTAAATTTTGAGAAGGGGATTGTTTGTTTTGGGCGTCTAGCATGTCAATTTTAGTTGTTAGAGCGTCTATTTTCTGCTGCCTCTTCCTCCTAACCCTCACCCCCTGCTGTATAAGAAGACCCCTCATTACTGCCTTATGGGCAGACCAGATTATATTTGAGTCACCCACAGAAGTTTGGTTTTGCTCAAAATATTGATAGATAGCTTGTTCCATCCTGGTTCTGAATTTGTTGTCTTGAAACAGTCTGGGGTTAGACCTCTATATAAGTGTAGGGGTGGAATTGGAGTGGTCCTCAACAGTCAACTGTACTGAAGCGTGATCCGACCAAGTGATAGTGTTTATCTTAGAGGCCTTGGTTCATAGAAGGGTCCACTTGTCCACCAAAAATAAGTCAATTCGACTATACGACCCATGAGCGGTAGAAAAGAAGGAGTAATCTCTTTCGCTGACATTGCAACATCTCCAAGCATCATATAGGTCATAAGTACTCAGAATAGACTTAATTGATGGTAAAGGTTGTTTTGCTTTAGAGGTGGAGTCGAGCGATGGGTAAGGAGTGAGGTTGAAGTCTCCGCACACGACTAGTAGACCTTTGCGCACTTTCCCAACTTTTTTTCATAACTTTATGAAGGAAGTTGATTTGGTTAGAATTATGAGAGTAAATATTTGCTATTGTATAGATTGCCCCGTTTATACTGCATACTAAGATGAGGTAGCGGCCCTGAGGGTCTTCCAAAGTCAAAGACAGCTTAAAGTCCACTGAGTCTTTAATGGCGATTAATACGCCTCTTTGTTTGGTGTCGGCGTTGACCATGAAAGTGAACGGGAACTTGGGGTGGGTGCACTTAGGGGGTGCGTGTTTGGCAAAATGCATCTCCTGGGCGCAGATGATGTCAGACTTGGTTTGGAGTGCCTCAGACCACAATGACCTATGCTTGGCAGGGTGATTGAGCCCTTTAGTGTTAATGGTGAGGAAGTTTACAGGCATGTATTATGAAGGGTAGACAGTGTGTGGTAGATGATAAGCAGTGGTACTTACAGTGTGGAAGGACCTGAGGCAGCTGTGCTCCTGCTGTTGGGTGTCCCATCTTTCCAGATGTTGTCTCCAAGAAGCTGTGCTTTGATCACTGGTGAGCAGAAAAGGTAAGGTAGGTACGACTGTGTGAATGAGATGAGAATGGTCAAATAGTTCAACAAATAAACCATGGCAAATAGGCAACCAGGAGTAGAATGTAACTGAGTGTGACACATGGTCACTCAAGTGATATGGGGGGAAAAGTAAGCAAAAGGGGAGGAATTTCAGCTCAGAGGATTTCCACTTTATCGGGTTCGGGTTGAATAAATTGGTTGTTTAAATCTTCAGCATTATTTATTTATGCGATCGAGCATTTTTGGATGTCACCGTGCACCACTCTGGATCTACCCTGGAGGGACTGCTGGATATTGAGGAGCGAAGTTGCTGTTCCGGGACAATGCCCCAGTCTTTTAAATGTGTAATTCCCTTTTCCAGAGAGGTTACTGCATAGCCTTTCCCCTCCCTAGATACCACTAGTTTAGTCGGGAACCCCCATTTATATTGAAGGTTGTGGTTTCGTAGCGCTTTAGTAATAGTAGAAAGGTTCCGTCTTTTTTGTAATGTGTATTGGGAGAGGTCAGCAAAAAGTTTGAGATTGGAGTAGGGGTAAGGGAGATGGTCTTGCTTCCTAGAGAGGGACATCAATTGCTCTTTGGCATGGTAAAAGTGCAATCTTAAGATGACATCTCTAGGGACGTTGTCAGGGAGAAAGGCAGGCTTAGGAAGACGATGAATCCTATTGATCGTTAATTTGAGAGGAGTCAGATCCGGTGCAATTGTGCCAAATAGCTGGGTGACATATTTGGACAGGTCCTGTTGGTGGATAGATTCAGGCACCCCCTGATATTGACATTGTTCCTTCTGGACCCGTCCTCAATGTCAGCCATCTTAGCTTTAATGGCTTCTAGCTCGTCACCCTGATTACTAGTGGCGTCTATCAGATTGTTTATTGTTGTAGCGTATTCCCCCATTTTGTGCTCAATATGATCCACCCTGGCCGTTACAGCTTGTAGCTCAGAGCCCAATTTATGCACACATGCCACCAGGTCAGACTGCAGTGAGCTTCTTAGTGAGACAAGCATCTCTTTTAGAACTGTGTCCAGGACAGGCCTGTCAGCCGTAGGGAAATAGATCAATGGGGTCTGGGAGGTCCCTAGTGTCGTCCCCTGAATCCTGTGAGCTGCTTACCTCGTGTCCAGGATCCGTGGCATCCGACCTGAATCTGGACTTTTCTGGGCTCCCTGATGATGGTGTAGCCGGAGGGGAGTCTTGTTTTTTGGGTGGGCTGCCTCTTTTTTGAGTGGCCCTCCTCTTATTTTGCTGGGATGCAGAGTGGTGCTCTGGTGTGGAAGTGGTGGTGGCGGCGGTGCCATCTTGCCTCGGGCCTGCATGGAAGAAGGCCGTCAGCTTCTTTGGGCGGGCCCCGTCTTTCCTTCTGCCTGACATCTCTCCCGAGGGTTGTACGGTCCCCTACTGTGTGGCTCGCTTCAGGGTGGTGCAGATTTAGCTGCTGGTCAGATCGCTGGAGGCTGTTGATGTCCCGCTAGCTCCAGAGCTCGGCGCTCACACATCCATCCCAGTGTCCGGCTAGCTCCCACCCCTGGTCATGTGCATTTTAAAGCCTGTAGAAGCAAATTGGGGGTTTATTAGAAATGAAAATGCTCACCCCCACAACACACATATCCATGCATAATAAAACATTGTAATAGCAAATGCAAAGAAATGTAGCACTGCCTCTAATATGCCTCTCAAATAAAATGCATACATTGTATGTGTAGCCAAAACCCCAGTACTGTAGGAGTACCAAATACTAATCAGATAAATCCAAAATTTAAATGTAGCAAAACAAACAATACTAAATAAAGATTATCTAAATAAATAAATAAATAAGGTGTAAATAAACACCTAAAATATTTCATGCAGTAAGTGTAGCACAAAACTGCAGTGCTATAAGCACCAAAAATATAATTTGTGATATTAGTGATCACCAAATAATAAGAATTAATAAAACAGTGCAGTCTACAAATAAAAGTCCATATTACACTCTCCTCCTTCAATTTATGACCTTAAAACCAGTGACCCTCTGATGAAACCACATGGGGTGTGGTGTAACGCACAAAGGCGGAATTTATGGCAATGTTGATCGATGTTGGTTGCCGGCTGCAGAACTCGATCCCAGCTTGGCAGTATTCATTTGCACATACAATCATTTTACTTCTGATGGGTGTAAGTGCATAAATTTTATTTCATAAATCATTTTATCTGATCATGCTACACTACTGGTTGGAATTATTTAATTCTGAGCATCTAGTTCATATCTCGCTGAATTGAGAGTTTTAAATCAACAACACATTATTGATAATTGATTAAGGAGAAGGTGCCCCAAGCTGCTGTATTTAATACCCTGTGTGGGAACACTTGAAAGGACCCATTTGGGTCTATTATTAAGGTGAGAGTTTACCTGGAGTGCATGGTATTGAGTTTCACCTACATTGAAAAAAAGCTATCTTTGCAGCACTGGTTTTAAGGTCACTGATTGAAGGAGGAGAGTGTAATATGGACTTTTATTTGTGGGCTGCACTATTATATTCTTTCCTATTATTTGGTGATCATTAATATCACAAATTGTATTGTTGGTGCTTATAGCACTGGAAATGTGTGCTACACTCATTGCATGAAGTATTTTATGTTTATTTATAACACTGGAGATTTAGAGACGGTTCACACAGGGGCGATCCAACTTCAGGCGCTACTTTGCTAGGCGATTTGAATGCAACTTCAACGTGACTTTGGGCAACTCACAACATGACTTAAAGCAACCTCCATGACAGGCGACTTTGTCTGTGGCCAATCAGAGAAGGGAGGGAGGGGGGTTGCCTGGATAATTCATTGGGAGTAACTGTGTAAATTCTTTTCTTTTTCCTGTAAAGTCGCTTGAATATAGATGGGGATCCGACTTGGAAGCGACTTCCATTGAATTCTGTGGGCTCAAGTCAGATAGAAGTCGTCTTGAAGTAGTACAGGAACCTTTTCTGAAGTCAGAGTGACGTCAGTAGTGTACATTAAAATGACTCTCATTCACTTCAATGGAATTTCTTATGGCGGGTGACTTGGGATGACACAAGTCGGATCCCAAGTCGCTGTAGTGTGAACCGAGCCTTATGCTAAATCTCATTTATTTATTTATATATGTTTGTTTTGCTACATTTATATATTGGATTTATCTGATTAGTATGTGGTACTTTAAGGCCTCTTTCACACGGGCGGCTGTTCTGCCGCTGTTAAAAGCATGTTAGTTATTTTGAAATCCTAAGACTTTAAGCACAGTGATCACTTGCAGTTTTTACTTGCATTTGCATGCGGCTGCGTTTAACTGTGTTTGAACACTCTTGTAATTTCTGATATGCTTCCTGTTGTTTTTGTTTCCTTGTTGCCACTGCTATCTGCAGGTGAAATAGTACACAGCAATTGCCTGCAGTTATGTGCAGATAGCTGCACTACATCATTCCTGGATGTGGTCAAATCAATTTTTTCTGAGCCTGGGTTCACACTAGCACGATCTCAGAGATTGCATGTGATTCGCACCCGCACTGCAGGGGCCAATCATGTGCAATCTCTGAGCAGTGCGAGTTCAGCCATACAGTTGTATGGCTGAACTCGCATTAGATTTGCAACAAAAAAGGTGCATGTACCTTTTTTTTCCCCGCAGTAGAATCGCATCGCATGGGTGTTCTCATGTATGAGTTTGCAGTTTGCACTGTGATATGTGAACTGAAAAGGGGGTGTCGTAAACAATGTATTGACACCTCACTTCAGTTCGCATAGGGCAGTGTGAACTGCTGTGTGAGTCGGGTGCGATGCAGGAACCCACAGTGGATTCGCAGGGTTCCCGCATCGCACCTATGTGAACCAGGGCTAATAGATAAATGCACATATTTGCAGCTAAAAGCTGAATTCTATCTACCCATGTGAAAGGGACCTTACAGTACTGGGGTTTTGGTTACACATACCATATATTAATTTTATTTTACAGGCATATTATAAGCAGTGCTACATTTCTTTGCATTTCATATTACTGAAGTAAGGTGGGTATACTTTAATGTTAGCAGCAGCCTCAGCACATGTATGTATATATATATATATATATATATATATATATATATATATATATAGATAAATGTGTTAAGGCTGCTGTTAACATTAAAGTATTCCCACCTTACTTCAATAATGCGAAATGCAAAGAAATGTAGCACTGTCTCTAATATGCCCGTAAAATAAAATGAATGTATGGTATGTGTAGCCAAACCCCTACTGCTGTAAAAGCAGCTGAAATTATATACAAAATCAACTTGTTGATTGCAAGTTTGTGTTCAGCATTTAGTAATTTATTAAGGTAAATTTTGTATATAATTTTATCTACCCAGATCTCAGTATCTATGATGAGTTTTCACAGATTCACTTACATTAAATGGGAAGAAATTATAATAAAAAGAAAAAAACTATATGTTAATGAAATGTGAGTAATTGTAAAGTGAAAAATAATCATGATTATTTATTTTTCAGATAACTCAGCTGGAATAGTTGCTCAGAGACATGGGTATAGCAGGAGACAGAAAGAATTCTATCTTCTTCCAGTCGTGGTAGAGGACAGCAGTTATCCTATTCAAAGCAGTACAAGCACACTGACCATTAGAGTATGCAGATGTGATTCAAGGGGAGTGGTCCTTTCTTGCAATGCGGAAGCTATTTTTTTACCAGTTGGACTAAGCACAGGAGCTTTGATAGCAATTCTACTCTGCATAATTATACTTTTAGGTGGGTTTTTTGCAAATTAATTTTTCATATATAGCTGACGGCCATTCTTGAGCTTCATCATAGAATAAACCGAATCTAGCAAAAAACTGTATTTCTGTATACTAGTACTACCCATAAAATTCAGTTTTAGCTGTGGAATTTTAGGTAGTCTATGGATAGTTTACAAAGAAACTGAGAAAGAGGTAAAAATCTGATTTATACTGCACTTTAGAGTAACTTAGTGCAAAACATGGGTGATCATTTCATAGGAAACTCTATCCCCATAGTTCCCTAGGCACAAAAAACATGCCAAGTGAGAAACATTTGTCGTTGGTCTAACAAAAGTTTCAACAGAATGGAGACAGAAGGAGACCACACTTCTCTGTCCTCTTACCCATCTACACTTGTTTACTTAGTGTTTTTAAAACCCCTACACCTCGGTGAACTGGCTGTTCACACTCCCTTATGAAACTCCCTCCTTCATAAGAGTCCAATGCATATTAGCATCAAGCACTGGCTCCATCTAGTGACCATAACTGTGCTATTTTCCTGATTCACACTATTCTTATGAATAGCAAACATCAGACCTGGATTGAAAATAGGAACAGGTGCATCCGAGCTGTCCTCTCCTGTGCAATGTCTGGTGAGCCTCGTGAACACAGCACTCAGCCTATGTAGTCTCTGTAAACTTCCATGTAGTCCATACAAAAGCCATGATTAAGGCCTGATGGCTTATTTGACTATAGTTCACATGCAATAATAAAAGGATGTTTTAGTCGACTTCCATGGCATCAGCCTTTCTCTTTTTTTGTATGGATTGAAAATAACCTGGTAACATCCAATTTGGCCAGCATTTTCACAGGACAAATGTACATGCAGTTTCAAAGGACAAAAAGCTCTGTGATATTTTTTTTTCAAACACACCCTTTTATTCTCAACCAAGATGAAAGGGACATTTCCATATTTTTTTATTTTTTACAATTTTCTTAGCATCTTTCAGTGATCCAAATAATGTTTAAACCTCTTACCCTAAGGTGACCCTGAAGTAAATTTTCTACATTATATCACATATATAGTTTAGGTATGGAAATATTAAAGGTTATGCACATTTATTAACATTTTTCCTTTAATTCTTTTAGTTATTGTAGTACTCTACGTAGCATTAAGAAGACAGAAAAAAAAGGATGGCCTAATGACCTCAAAAGAAGATATAAGGGACAATGTTATCCATTATGACGATGAAGGAGGTGGGGAAGAGGACACACAGGCCTTTGACATTGGTGCTCTAAGAAATCCAAAGGTGATTGAAGACAATAATGTTCGCAGGGACATAAAACCTGAAACTTTGTGTCTGCCTCGTCAAAAACCACCAGCAGAATACAACAGTGATATCAGAGATTTTATCAATGAAAGGCTTCAAGAGCATGATGTGGACCCAAATGCTCCACCATATGACTCACTAGCTACTTATGCCTATGAAGGTTCAGGATCTGTGGCTGAATCATTGAGCTCTATAGAGTCACTACGAATGGAGACAGATCAGAATTATGATTTTTTAAGTGACTGGGGACCCCGTTTTAAATTATTGGCAGAAATGTTTGGAGAAGAAAACTATAATGCTGGCAACATTACTTAACTTATAGACTGAAAATGACCAACAATCAACAAGCTTTATCTAGACTATGTAAAAAAAAAAAAAAAAAAATGTTTTATACTAAAATGCTACAATATTTATCATACTGTCAGTTTTCGTTTGTTTCACAGCTGGAAGGTTGATCCTGTAATGAAATAAAATGTTTTTGCTATTTTTCATTGAAACTGAGAAACTCAGGTGTGTTATGTACAATTTACTGAAATTACACTTTGAGAATAAATATAATTTATTGGCATTATGGTGGAAAGAGAGGAAGATTTTCTTAATTCCACTGAAGTGCCTGCTGAAGCCTTTTTCCTGATATATGCAGTGAAAACTAGGAAATTTTAAACACAAATGTGATGTCAAAAACATGGCAGAAGCCAATATTTCACTTTACTATAGACAAGCCCAGTCATTAAGCATTTTGAAAACTTGTTTCCTTTTCAATCTTTGTGATTTCTCTTCTTTCACATGTTCATCCTCTGATTGAACACTATGCAAACATCAGCAAATAAAATTAAAAAACCTCTCAACATTGTATTTTAAGGATATTTTGCTTTAGTAAACTAAACAATTATATAGCTGCTTTTAGTATTTTTTTTTACAAAAAAGTAAAGTATAAATTTATTGGTGACAAAATTGAAGAATTTGTTAGATATTGCCTATAAGCTGAACAATTTTGAACTTACAATCTAAAAGAAAAATATGTTAAACACAATTAATAAAAAAACCTCAAACATATTCCCTACCCCAAAGCAATGTCTCAAATACTTAAACTTAAGGGAAACCTGTACTGAAATAAATTGTGTTGGGTTGTCAGGGCAAAACACCTTTCAAATACCAGTTGGCTGGCTGTCTCTGAAAACATTTTTGCTTTACTGTCCTGAAACAAAAAATGCATATTAGATTGTCAGAGTGAAGCCTACCTATTAGTTCCTGTGTGTGCTTCAGAAAATATTACAATCATTGCATCTGCATGCCAGCTAAGCAACTAGAATTTTCAGAAAGAAAAATCAGCAATTGCAGCCACATTTTTTTCTTAGTGTATCATATCATTAACAAATACCAAAAGCTAGAATTACTTTTAATGATCGCAACAAATGTTCAGCTACCTAAGGGCAGGTGTAGATTGCCAGTATGGCTTGGGTGTCTGAGACCCAAAAAATACTCTTAGATAAAATAATTCACAGTAGCCCCACCCTACCGTGGACAACATTTTATTGACATTCTTTGAATATAAACCAGAGTAACAAGCTACTACAACCTTTACTTAGATGGCCTTCTAAGTGGCTGCCTACACCTAACCTAAAATTCTTTACCATAAAGGACCTGCTGCTCCAAACTGAGAGAACTAATTTGAGGTGATCTTAGTTGCTGACACATATGCACATACTGTTCTGTATTTGGAACTGGAATACATTTCTTGAAGAAACTAAATGCATTTTGGGACAATCTGAAATATGGATAGGTCTGCTGCATCTTACAATTCCTAACTAAACAAATAAATACAGGAACAGATAAAGGGAGGTTCTGGGCTGACTTCTGCAGTTTGCTGTCCCTGGTAGCCCTGTCAGGATGAGTATATGATTATGCTATAAACCTTAAAAAAGATATAAACCTTAAGTACTCGGTTTTAAAATGTATGTGCAAAATTGGAGTGTCAAAATGGAAGATCAGTTAGATTGTACATTTTTAGTGATGTGATACTATGTTGATCCCTATACTTGGTACTAGCACTGTGGAGCAATCAGAGGGAAATATTATCTATGAAAAAGTTGTGGTATTTACGAGAATGCAATTAATGAATGACCACTGTGTGTGTGTATGATATAAACATTTTTTTATGTTTTATTTTTTTTCCATTAAACACATTAAAATATTAAGTATTAGAATTTTTCAGGATGTGGCACAGCTTAAAAGCATGAGAACATTAGCAACAACCCTGAACTTTTAACTGTAGCAGCACTACAGTAAAATAGTATAGGCTTCTGAGTTTGGAATAAACAGGATGACCAAAGAAAGCAACATATTTATTTTAAAACGAAACAGAAGTGTGCACTGATCAAATCTAAATAAACAAGATTTCACTAGCTGTCAATCTTTTGATAAATAAATCCACCAAATATCAGCAGTAAATATAATGCAGCATTTCCACAATATTAGCATAAAAGTCCAAGCATAACACCCATGACACCCATGTGCATGAACTTCTTCATGTGCAAGCCTATCACCAATAATTAGAAGGCTTACCAGAGTAAAAATCTCCCATGCAGGGGTACAGTATATTGCACTCAGTATGTATTAGCTTGGGGCTGCATCAAAGTTCTCCTCCTCTCCCTTTACCAGCCAGGACACAGATGGAGGAATAGTGTCTTACAAGCAGATCTCACAAGCACCAGCAGCCTATGACACCCCCAATCCTCTCATCTATATCAGACGTCCCCAATACAATCCATATCATAAGGGTCAAGTGAAGAAAACTCTCAAAATATAGTAAATCCCAACATTTACTTGTATAAAAACATAAAACCAAGTAGAAAATAAGCTGTCAAAAAGACACTTACATAGAAGCCAGTGCTCACCAGGAGACATTAGCTATAGGCATCAGTGTGCTCAATAGACTCCACCCAACTAGTTTTGTCCAATAGGACATCATCAGAGGTTATATTGAACCCCCAAGATATATGTGCTCAACCTGTGGCCCTCCAGCTGTTTCATTACTACAATTCCCATCATGCCTCTGCCATTAGGAGTCATACTTGTAACGGTCAGTGGCTTGCAATATCTCATGGGACTTGTAGTTCTGCAACAGGTCGGGGGCCAAAGGTTGAGCATGAATGCCCTAAGGAAATCCAATTGTGCAAAATGAGTTGGGTGGAGTCTGTTGTGCACACTGACATCTTTGGAGTCTTTGGTCTCCTAGCGAGCAATGGCTTCTTTGCAAGAGTCTTTTTGCTGGCTTCTTTATATGTTTGGTTTTATGTCTTTGTAAAAATAAATGTTGGGATTTATTACACTTTGAGTGTTTTCTCTTGCCCCTTATGATATGCATTATATTGAGGATGTCTGATATGGATGAGAGGATTGGGGGGGGGGGGGGTGTAGTATAGGGATGTAGTACAGAAAGAACCTGGCAACTACAGGTCAATGATTTTAACATATGTGGTAGAATCATAATAGAATCAGATTTAATATAAGGATCAATGATCATTTAAAAATAAACAACTTGCTGGACACAAAGCACCATGGCTTTACTGAGGACAGATCCTATTAGACTAATTTGATTTCATTTTTTTGACTATA
The DNA here is from genome assembly GCA_018402905.1 of Glandirana rugosa. Classification (NCBI taxonomy): domain Eukaryota; kingdom Metazoa; phylum Chordata; class Amphibia; order Anura; family Ranidae; genus Glandirana; species Glandirana rugosa. The sequence continues at coordinate 253,909 of BLSH010478054.1, forward strand.
TCACAGATGTTTTGGACCAGGGTGGTAATGTGGACAATGCTTATCTTGATTTCAGGAAAGCATTCAGTGGCGGCTGTTGTTTATTTTGCCCACTGGTCATGGAGGTCATGGGCGGCATGGCACCCCCCAGTCTGGGCCCCGCACTTACCCCATCTCATGGACAGCATGGTGGGTGGTGTCAGCTTCTCTCCTGGCTGCGGGCTGCTTGTTGGCTTATTTTCCCATCTCCTCCCTCCTTCTCCAGCCAGACAATATGATTGGATCTCCTTTTGGCCAATTGGATGACAGCAACCCGATTCCCTTATACATGGTAGATCTTTTGTTGCCAGCGGTTTAGACATTAATGGCTGTGTGTTGAATTATTTTGAGGGGACAGCAAATTTACACTGTTATACAAGCTATACACTCACTACTTTACATTGTAGCAAAGTGTCATTTCTTCAGTGTTGTCACATGAAAAGATATAATAAAATACTTACAAAAATGTGAGGGGTGTACTCACTTTTGTGAGATACTGTATATATATATTATTTATTTATTTTTATTTATTTCAGGTACTTATACCTTCATACATATACATCATACACTGCATCAAATTGGTCTGCATGGCTGTCATCCCAGAAGCAAGCCTCTTCTAAAGATGATGCACAAGAAAGCCCGCAAACAGTTTGCTGAAGACAAGCAGACTAAGGTTATATATATATATATATATATATATATATATATATAGTATGTATATATTCACCATTTGTAACAGAGTGATTTGGAGTTGGCGCTGTCTCAATGATGTGTATATTTTATATATTATGAAAAATTGTATATATTTATACATTATGGAAATAAATGTGTATTAGTGCTTAAAATAATTTCTTGTGTCCGTGAATCCAGATAAAACCTAAAATTATGAAAAACCTGTGTATAATCAAAAATGTTGAAGAAAGGCAAGTTTTGTGCAAAAGAGGTGAAATTCCAAAAATGTGATCCTTAAAAATCTGTAAAATGTCCGTGATAAGTCCGAAAAAAATTAAGTCTGTCAGTATTCAAAAAGCTTTTGCAAATATCAATAGAAAATTCTGCATTTGACTTCACATAAATAAATATATATGCACAGAGATGTTTTGCTGGAAGAGGAGTTTTTCCAAAATTTATAAAGTGACTTCAGTGTGCGATCCTGTTTCTTCTGATTAAAGTGACTCGTGCTCCCCTCCTGTGCCCGCACTTACCAGATTCTCCTTACCCCTGCAGGGGTAGCCCACATGTGGTAAATGGGGTCTTTTCCTCGATCTTCACTCCTATTGGGTTCAGCGCGCCATCTCTCTTTCCGCCGGTACACAATAGGAAAAGAAGAAAATAAAAGCGTCCTCTGATAGTGTAGTAGGTTTGAGTATAATCCGGTTTATTTAAGATAAAAAGTTTGTTTAAAACAGTAGATGCAGTAAAATCGTTGAATATTGCCAAGGGGGTGCAGGCTCTGCCTGCTTGAGAAAGATGTAATCCTGCTTCCTGTATTCCCCTTTGCGTTCCTCCTCGTGGAACCAGCTCACCGAGGATATGATGTAATCGCGTTATTAGTGGTCACGATTACATCATATCCTCGGTGAGCTGGTTCCACGAGGAGGAACGCAAAGGGGAATACAGGAAGCAGGATTACATCTTTCTCAAGCAGGCAGAGCCTGCACCCCCTTGGCAATATTTACCGATTTTACTGCATCTACTGTTTTAAACAAACTTTTTATCTTAAATAAACCGGATTATACTCAAACCTACTACACTATCAGAGGACGCTTTTATTTTCTTCTTTTCCTATTGTGTACCGGCGGAAAGAGAGATGGCGCGCTGAACCCAATAGGAGCAAAGATCAAAGGACACCTGAAGATCGAGGAAAAGACCCCATTTACCACATGTGGGCTACCCCTGCAGGGGTAAGGAGAATCTGGTAAGTGCGGGCACAGGAGGGGAGCACGAGTCACTTTAATCAGAAGAAACAGGATCGCACACTGAAGTCACTTTATAAATTTTGGAAAAACTCCTCTTCCAGCAAAACATCTCTGTGCATATATATTTATTTATGTGAAGTCAAATGCAGAGTTTTCTATTGATATTTGCAAAAGCTGTTTGAATACTGACAGACTTAATTTTTTTCGGACTCATCACGGACATTTTACAGATTTTTAAGGATCACATTTTTGGAATTTCACCTCTTTTGCACAAAACTTGCCTTTCTTCAACATGTTTGATTATACACAGGTTTTTCATAATTTTAGGTTTTATCTGGATTCACGGACACAAGAAATTATTTTAAGCACTAATACACATTTATTTCCATAATATATAAATATATACAATTTTTCATAATATATAAAATATACACATCATTGAGACAGCGCCAACTCCAAATCACTCTGTTACACATTTCTGCTTACCTTGCTTATGCACGGAAAGCTCTGGAGGGCAGCAGTCCTTTTTTGTCCTATTATTTCTTTCAACATATAAATAGCTCACATATCCCAGCGCAGGTAATCCCTTCATAGTCATATATTCACCATTGTTTGTGTTGTGGTCCCTTTACAGCGGACAACAAGAGACCCAGCTTTAAGTACTCAGGATTTACCTACCTATGAGACAGGCCTGAAAAGACCAGGAAATAAAGATATGAAGGTGGGTACTGCGCTTAGGATATAGGTTAATAAGCTTGCTGCCGCCCAGTAGCCTAGTAGCCTCTATACCCCAAAGGGTCCAGAGGAGGGATAAATATTTTAATACAGAGCTGGGCCAGGCGCTACTTGCGAGATTATATATAGGTATGTGAACTTAATCAGATCTATTCTACTGCCCCCTAGTGCTAAAAGTGAATACACCAGCTTGCTTCTAATGAATCATGCATTTGTCCAACGCAGATTTTTTCTTCAAATCTGCAAAAAGTGCTAGTGCAGTAAATAGTGTAAACCAATGTGCATTAAAAATTAACACGATGATCTCAGCAAATGTTCAACTGTAAGCATATGAATGATTACACCTCTTGTGCAGTTATTACACTTATATGCTGTGGCGTAAGAAGTATAAAATAAAAGTAAAACTTAATGTGATATCCTGTGATAAGCTCTGTGGTCCAACCTGTACATCTAATGTATTATAAAACAATATAAGTCCCAAAAGTTCAAAGTGCAAACAAATAAATATTGACGGTGGCCAGTGGCAGTTTTTCAGTTTTTCAACTTAGTATGCTAGTCCTTGTGATAACCAGTATGCAGACCAGTCCAAACAATGTAACATGAACACTATAAATCTCAGTGTTCAGTGCAAAAGAATATTGATGGTGGTTAATTTGCCAATAACAGTTTTTCAGCCTACGAGTAACCTTATAGGCTAGTCCTTAACCACTTCAGCCCCGGAAGGTTTTGCAGCTTTAGGACCAGAGCACTTTTTTCAATTTGGCACTGCACCGCTTCAAATGGTAATTGCGCGGTCATGCAATGCAGTACCCAAACAAAATTTGCGTCCTTTTTTTCCCACAAATAGAGCTTTCTTTCGGTGGTATTTGTTCACCACTGCGCTTTTTATTTTTTGCGATATAAACAAAAAAAGGACGAAAATTTTTTAAAAAAATTATATTTTCAACTGTTATTACAAAAATACAATAAACTAAATTTTAGTCATACATTTTTGCCAAAATGCATTTAGCCACATGTCTTGGGTAAAAAAAAAAAGTTAATTACCGTATATTTATTGGTGAGCATCCGACTTTTTGACAATAACCGTTTAATTGGTGGTAGTTATAAGAAAACGTGACTTGTGACTCTAAATATCACAAGTACAATGTAACAAACCTGACCAGAC
>BLSH010478054.1:270668-282219 GCA_018402905.1 Glandirana rugosa
ATCATCTTCAGTGAAGATGATTTGAGAACACTAATATGGCTCCATGCGGCTGAAACAGGCCTTTCCAACACACTGTGAAGATGATTTTAGAATACTAATATGGCTCCATGCGGCTGAAACAGGGTTTTCCCACACACTGTGAAGATGATTTTAGAACACTAATATGGCTTCATGCGGCTGAAACAGGGTTTTCCCACACACTTTGAAGATGATTTTAGAACACTAATATGGCTTAATGCGGCTGAAACAGGCTTTTCCCACACTCTTTGAAGATGATTGTAGAACACTAATCTTTCCCTTAAAGCAACAGTTGGAACCTTTCCCTGTACAACTTTGAGATGATTTTAGAACACTAATCTTTCCCTTAAAGCAACAGCTGGAACCTTTCCCTGTACAACTTGATGATGATTTTAGAACACTAATCTTTCCCTTAAAGCAACAGCTGGAACCTTTCCCTGTACAACTTGATGATGATTTTAGAAGAATAATCTTTCCCTTAAAGCAACAGACTCTACCTAGTTCAGTCAGATTGTTCTGTGCAGCAGGATGAGGTGTGCAATCTGTCCCTCAAAGCACCAGTACTAGTATCTCTCCCTAGTTCACAATCAGATCGTTCTGTGCAGCAGGATGAGATGTTCTGCAATCTGTCCCTCACAGAGCCAGCAGCATCCTCTCCCTAAACCATCCTGAGGGCATATGACATGCAGCACGGTGACTCCAGCCCCATATAGAGGCTGGGTCACATGGTGCACTGGCCAACCACAGCCATGCCATTAGTAGGCATAGCTGTGATGGCTTCTAGGGAAAACCAGTGAAACACTTGTTGATTGGCTGCCCAGCGTGTAATAAAATACCAGAACCCCAGACCCGAACCCGGACTTTTTTTTTGAAAAGTCCGGGTTCAGGTCCGGGTCCCAGACACCCAAAAGTTCGGTACGGACCTGAACTTTACAGTTCGGGTTCGCTCAACTCTACTTGTATTACCACACCTGTATACCATCTCAGATCACAGTGCAACACCACCACCACACTATAAGACAACAGGTGGTTCTTGTCCCTGCATGTGTTTAATTTTGTGGTTGAACATAGGCAACTTCATAATGTTGATGCCCTTTCTAGAGTACACTGCAGAGTGACCCATGTTACCTCTGACACCTCCGTGTTGTGGTAGAGGTGGGGATTTATACAAGATTCCAGGGACGAGTCCTTCATAATGAATGCGTGTAACATATGTTCGGGATGTGGTCAATAAGAGAGACAGCTTTGATTACTCAGGGTTAGCCCACCGGCAAGACAAACCTAAAAGGAGCAGGAAGCAGCAAGCAGGTAGCAGCAAGCAGGTGTCTGTGAGGTGTTTTGTGGAGCTGTGCACAGTGTGCTGTGAGCTGCCCTTTGCTGAGACTCTACTTGGTGTCTGCATGACCTTTTTAAAACACTGAGAGCATGTGGGAACTCTAAACCCTGTTGTAGGACAGGTCTATACTGGCAATGAACAGGATCTTTGTTTTGTATCAGAGGTGTAGGGACTATGATATGATGCTAAATAAAAGCTAGCTCGTTTTGTTGTCTGAACAATAAAAATCTGTTTGCTTTTAAAAAGACCGCTGGCTGGTGATCTCAGGCTTCTATATATATATATATATATATATATATATATATATACACACATACACACACACTATATTGTCAAAAGTATTGGGACATCTGCCTTTACACGCACATGAACTTTAATGGCATCCCAGTCTTAGTCCGTAGGGTTCAATATTGAGTTGGGCCACCCTTTGCAGCTATAACAGCTTCAACTATCCTGAGAAGGCTGTCCACAAGGTTTAGGAGGGTGTCATTGGGATTGTTTGACCATTTTTCCAGAAGCGCATTTGTGAGGTAGGCTTTGATGTAGAAGAGAGGGCCTGGCTTACAGTCTCTGCTCTAATTCATCCGAAAGGTGTTTGGGTAGAGGTGTTCGGGTAGAGGTCAGGACTCTGTACAGGCCAGTCAAGTCCTTTCATTCCAAACTCACTCATCCATGTCTTTATGGACCTTGCTTTGTGCACTGGTGCGCAGTCATGTTGAAAGTTGGAACAGGAAGGGGCTATCCCCAAACTGTTCTCACAAAGTTGGGAATATGTCTTGGTAGGCTGACACCTTAAGAGTTCCCTTCACTGGAACTAAGGGGCAAGTCCAACCCCTGAAAAACAACCCCACATCATAATCCCCCCTCCCCAAAATGATTTGGGCCAATGCACAAAGCAAGGACAATAAAGACATAAATAAGCGAGTTCGGGGTGGAGGAATTTGACTGAAATGCCCAGAGTCTGAGAAGGCTGTCCACAAGGTTTAGGAGTGTGTCTATTGGAATGTTTAACCATTCTTCCAGAAGCACATTTGTGAGGTCAGGCACTGATGTTGGATGAAAAGGCCTGGCTCGCAGTCTCTGCTTTGATTAATCCGAAAGGTGTTCTATCAGGTTGAGACCACGATTCTGTGCAGGCCAGTCAAGTTTCTCAAACCTAAATTTGCTCATTCACGTCTTTAGGGACCTTGCTTTGTGCACTGGTCCAAATCATTTGGTGGAGGGGGGATTATGGTGTGGTGTTGGTTGTAAGGGGTTAGGTTTGGCCACTTAGTTCCAGTGAAGGGAACTCCTAAGGCGTCAGCATACCAAGAAATTTTGAACAATTTCATGCTCTCTCCTTTGCAACTGCACACCAGTGCACAAAGCAAGGTCCATAAAGGCATAGATGAGCAAGTTTGGGGTGGAGGAACTTGACTGGCCTGCACAGAGTCCTGACCTCAACCCGACAGAACACCTTTGGGATGAATTAGAGTGAGACTGCGAGCCAGGCCTTCTCATCCAACATCAGTGCCTGACCTAAAAAATGTGCTTCTGGAAGAATGGTCAAATATTCTCATAGACACACTACTCCTAAACTTTGTGGACAGCCTTCCCAGAAGAGTTGAATCTATATGGCTGCAAAGGGAGGGCCAACTCAATATTGAACCCTACGGACTAGGATTGAGATGCCATTAAAGTTAATGCGTGTAAAGGCAGCTGTCACAATACTTTTGACAATGAAGTGGATATATATGTGTGTGTATGAGCATGAATTTATAACTATAAATTGTTTATAACTATAATCTGTGATTATTTCAATATTTGATCAATACAGTTATTTATACATGAGGAACTAACTAACTAATTAACTGGGAAAACACTGAAGGTCATTACATTGCAATTACAAAGTAATATTTATATTTATATTTAAATTATTTCAGACAATGGCCATGGTATACAGCAGAGAAAAGAGGTAGTGGAGTGGCTGACAAAGCTTCCCACCCTAGTGCAGAAAAAACAGTTTCTTTGCATTACCTGAAAATGTTTCCTCCTCATCTTTGTTCCTCCTTTACTAATCCTAACATAGCCCCAATAAACTGGCATGAAGGAGTCAGAAGAACTATTTTAACAGCCTATTAGTTACTTATAGAAATAGAATGCACAAGAATTCCTCACTTTTAGGCCTCATACACACGGGCGTATCTAAAAAAATAAACAAAACGTTGGGTCCGACGTCAAGGAAAAAAAGTTGAAGTTCTTCGGCGTTATGCATTGGCGTTTTTGAGTGTTAGTGAGCATCGGCGTGAATAGGCGTTTTTTTAAAAAAATCATCCCTCTGCTATTTTTCAACCTAAAAACGTCGGCGTCAAAAAACGCCAGAAAACGCCGGTACAATATCAGGTGGCGTTTGTTGGCGTTTTGTGGCGTCGGCGTCAAAAAATGTCAAAACGTTACAGCCTCAGAACGCGATGGCCATGGGTTCTACTTTCTGCTCACTAATGCCGACGCCACCTACAGCTCAAAAACACAGACGTTTTTATGGGGCCATTGACTAACATGGAGAGCTGCAAAAAACGCCAGAAAACGCCGGTGTCAAAAAACGTCCGTGTGTATGAGGCCTAAATATTGAGGCAGGCAGGGAGCATTAGGAGGCAGTGATGTCCCTACAGCTGCAGTATACTACCAAGTAGGGATGGGCCTGCAGTTTGAGTCAAACATAAGTTTAGAACATTATGGGGCGTTCGCAGCGACTTTGTCGCCGTGGAGTGCCCCATAATGCATTGTGTGCAGACGGCGTGCACAGCTCCTCCCCTTTGGGAGGGCTCCCGCTGTCTGCACGTTTTTGCTTTGACAATTTATTTATATGGCAGGGCGGGGCAACCCGGTGATGTAAGCAAGCGACCCTGCCCCTTCTGACACCATGTGACGTCAGTGGGGGCGGGTCACATGCTTATGTCACTGGGTGACCCCGCCCGGCCATATAAATAAACTGTCAAAGCAAAGAGTGTGCAGATGTTGGGAGCCCTCCCAAGAAGGAGGAGCTGTTGTGGCTTTTTTTTTCGGTTCGTCGTGATAGATGATGGATTACCACGAGGGACACTTATTTTTTTTTCTTTTTTAATAAAGGGCTTGACCCTAATTGTCTCCTGTGTTTTTTTCTTTTTTTACACTTTTTGGTGAATTAGTAGGGGTATAATGTACCCGATACTAATTCACCAGGGGGGGTCGGGATCTGGGGGCCCCCTTATTAAAGGGGGCTTCCAATAAGCCCCCCGCCCACAGACCCCCACAACCACAGCCCAGGGCTGTGGGGAAGAGGCTCTTGTCCCCATCAACATGGGGACAAGGTGCTTTGGGGTGGAGGGGGTGCAGAGCCCACCCCTGCCCCAAAGCACCCATATTCCCTATGTTGAGGGCAGAAAACTTGGTATGGTTCAGGAGGGGGGGCACTCACCTGTCCCCCCATCCTGGTTGGCCAGGCTGCATGCTCGGATAAGGGTCTGGTATGGATTTTAGGGGGAACCCCACATCAATTTTTTTAAAATTTTGGCACGGGATTCCCCTTAAAATCCATACCAGACCCAAAGGGTCTGATATGGACTGGAGGCCCTATGCAATTTTTTTCAGTGATTTTTTTGTCTATATTGCCAGGAGCTGGCAATACATTACAGCCGCAAGTGGTTTTAAATGACGTTTTCCTTTACAAATGTCATTTTGCTCTGGCACTGTTCTAAACATCACAGAGGTGAGCCCTTTTACAGGCACACTAAGGGGACCCCCAATCACAGTATTTAAAGGAATATTTCATTTTTATTGTTGCACCTTAAGCATTATTAAAATTACAGCTCCTGAAAAAACGATTGATTAAAAACATTTTTTGCATTAATACATGTCAACTAGGGCAGGTCCCCATACACTTTTTTGGCAATAACTTGCATATAAGCCTTTAAAATTAGCACTTTTGATTCTTCATGCTCTGGTCCCCATAGACTTTAACGGTGTTCGAACGTTCGCACAAATTTTTTGCCTGTTCGCATGTTCTGGTGAGAACCGAATCGGGGGGGGTGTTCAGCCCTTCCCTACTACCAAGTAGGAGCCACAGGAGGCTGGGGATGACAAGGTGGCAGACCTTAAATGGGTTCCAGAGATGGAGAACAATAAATTGAGAGAGAGAGAGGCCAAACAGCAAAGAGGGAGAAAGGATAGCTTGCAGAGCACTGGAGGGAGGGCCCATTCTTTTCCACTGCATGGCATGGTCCCATAGAGACAGAACACTGCTAGCCCTAACTCTGTATTCAGAGATTTTTTTTGCACACATCCGCTACTGACAGAAATGTCATGCCTCTATCTGAAGTATATAAGTCTTTGTAAATCTACCAATCATTTGGGTACCACATGCATGAGGAGACACTTTCATCTACATCACAAACCATGGTTGGAACATCACCCTAATGGCAGAAAAAGGTCTACACTTCCCCTCCTCATGTCTCACTTTTCAACTCTGTTCCACAAGATTCTCCATCTGCATCTGCTTCAACATCTGTGGTCTTAAGTGATAGGGATGGAAGTTCTAAAAGGATTTCAGATGCTTACCTAGCACATGAAGCAGAGTAGGGCTTCAACCTTGCCATATATCACGTAATACTGTTTGAATGCACTATAATAATTTATAATTCTTGGGATATTTTATTGAGCAATAATTTGCAGTTTTTGTATGATACAGTATTGGAAACATAAGAGTCATATTCTGCAGATCTTATTCATAAATATTTTGTGGTTTGCACAATTTATTATTTGCACATAGGACACAGAATTGCTTAAAAACACCTAATTAAAGAATCCCAGGTGCAGTTTAACAAGCTAAAAAAAAAAAAGATATATAAAGAATTCAAAACATAATGTAAACCAAACATCGTATTCCAATCACATTTAAAATGAATGTGATAGTACCCCTCAAAAATATTAATATATACTTACTAATATATTGTAAGATTGGGGTTAATTAGACTCAAGCAGTAGGTGCATTTTCAATGAGTGCGACAGTCCAACGCAGTATTTGTAAGGGCATGGTAGCTCACTTTTACTTAAAAGAAAAGAAAAGTTCACAAAAAGACATCAGTAGCCCATGCAGGGGGTTCCACCATTACTGTGACTTGCACAATCAGAACACATCAGTCTCCTGGCTTACTCTCTTGCCACGCGGCTGCTGCTCTGTTACAGACTAAATCTGCCTCCTGCAGACATGCACACTCTGGCTGCTCCATGAACTCCTGGAGAGGTGGGGAGTCTACATGACTCCCTTGCACAGACTTCCTGTCTGTTCGGTGGAGCCCTGAGCCATAGTCAGGTCACAACTAAATAGCCCAGAACTCAGCTGAGCAATCAGTGTGCCTGTCTCTCCAAAATCTGGCGTAAACCAGCAATCTTCCAAGTAGGACAGGGTCCCACTGCCACAATATATATATATATATATATATATATATATATATATATATAAATAAAGCAGAGGTCCAATAATTTATTGAATAAGAAAAGTATATACAAATATACAGCCAAAAATTCCTATATCACTACAGTTTCGGGCTAGAAAAAAATAATTTTACGCCCTTCTTCAGGTAGGAATAATTGTGCATTTACTCTCACATTATTTGATCATTAAATAGTCATGTCACACCAGATATCCATCAAGCAATTAGTATAACAAATGACATGTACAAATCTTCTATTTTTCTTTAACAATTTGCTAATTAGAGCAACAGCCAAACAAGTTAGACTTCCCTTCTCATTCTCATAGAGGAGATCCTTAAAACAGATCAGTAAAATATAAAACATAATGAATGGTTACAATGGACAATCCTAATCCTTACACTCATCATATAATAACATCAATGATTGATCACAATCAATCAAGTGATATAGGAACTTTTTGTCTGTATATTTGTATATACTTTTTCTATTCAATAAATTCTTGTGTGCAGCAATCCTAGACTTCGGCTTTCTACATATGGCCTTTGGGTAAGGCTTGATTGCCTGCACCTACAAGAAAAGAGAGTGCCGATCACCCTTCCTGGATACTATAAATATATATATACAGGGTTTTTTTTGCGGAGAAAAGGTGCAGGAACTCTACCCCCTCCCATAGGCCATGCCTGTCTCCGCCCCTACCCACCTCTGGAACTGCTCCTTGTCTCCACCCCTCCTAGCACAGCCCAATTTAGAGAAACTATAATTTGGGGGGCTATACAAGTAATTTGTTTAACCTTTGTTAATAAAAAGCAATGTAGTAAAATGCACAACATATTAGAAATATCCAGCTTGTACCAAAGTAAACTCAGAGACACTTCCAGATGATTTCAACTGGCCCATATCCAGTAGAGAGACAGACTCATATCAATCAAGAGACAGCCCCCTATCCAGCAAAGAGACAGCCCCATAAGCAGCAAAGAGACAGCCCCATATACAGCAAAGAGACAGCCCCATATACAGCAAAGAGACAGCCCCATATACAGCAAAGAGACAGCCTCATAACCAGCAAAGAGACAGTCCCATATACAGCAAACAGACAGTCCCATATAGCAGAGACAGCCCCATGACCAGCAAAGAGACAGTCCCATATACAGCAGAGACAGCCCCATATACAGCAGAAACAGCCATATATAGCAGAGACAGCCCCATAATCAGCAAAGAGACAGCCCCATATACATCAGAGGCAGTCCCATATACAGCAGACACAGCCCCATAACCAGCAAAGAGACAGTCCCATATACAGCAGAGACAGTCCCATATACAGCAAAGACAGCCCCATATACAGCAGACACAGCCATATATACAGCAGAGACAGCCCCATAACCAGCAAAGAGACATTCCCATATACAGCAGAGACAGCCCCATATACAGCAGAGACAGCCCCATAACCAGCAAAGAGACAGTCCCATAACCAGCAAAGAGACAGCTACATATCCAGCAGAGACAGCCCCATAACCAGCAGAGACAGCCCCATACCAGCTCAGAGACACTCACAGACCCACATCCAAGTAGCATTAACAAAGCCCCATCCTGCCTGAATACTTTACCAAGAAAGGTTGGTTGCACAGCTTCTTTGCAGTCAGGCTGAGGCTACACGTGTCATGCAGGAGCTCTCTCTTCACACAGATCCAAGAGAGGAGAGGCTGCTGTCGAAAGGAGCATTCAGTATGCAGGGAGAGGTGGAGAGCAGATGATATCACTTCGCTCTCCACTGTCTCAGGCATGCTGCAGCTGGAACTATACGATCGCCGGCTTATGCAGCTGCCTCTTCTTCATGTCATGAAAAAAAGCCCTGTATATATATATATATATATATATATATATATATATATATTTTTTTTTTATTATTTATTTATTGTGGGAGACTAGCTCTTGAGGTTCACCATTCCTGGGAAAAAGGTAGCGGGAAGACAAACTTTTCTTAAATGTCTGGTGTGTTGCCAACTTTATTTACAAAAAATCATCAAACAAACAAAACAGTAAAACAAACCCTTGTCATCTGGCACTAAACGAATACAGAACAGGAGGCCTCTCTATACGATGTCAGGGCTTGTCCCTGACATCTCTAAACAAACAAAAATGCAAACCTTTCCTTTTTTGCAGTCTTTAGAGCAACCACATTCCAGCTCTTAGCTCCCTCATTTTAGCACACTGAGACCCAGGGTGAGCTCCTGTGAGATCTCTTCCTGGTTGTTATATCCAGCTGGAGAGGGGTTTGGGCGGACCAGAAACTCCGGGCCGGAAACAGCCCTACAAAGGTGGTTGGTAACACCTGGACCAGATTCCATCTTGGTCCCTTCAACATTAACACATGCGGGGCGAGAAATAGCACCCATCCACTACTGCGCCTCGCATAACATCACATATCCCCTCTCTGCTCAAGCCCCTGGGGTGGAGCAACTGTCCCGACCATGCAGTGGGCCCGGGAGAGGCCATCTGCGTTGTTCTGAAGCCTTCACACCCGGTGTTCCACTGTGAACTTAAATGGCTGTAGGGCCAGGAACCACCTAGTCACTTGGCTACTTTTCTCCCTGTTGTTACACATCCACTTCAGGGGAGCATGGTCGGTGACTAGCCTAAACGACCTTCCTAGCAGGTAGTGCTTCAGGGCCTCTAAGGCCCACTTGACAGCCAGGCACTCCTTTCCCACTATGGCATAATTCCTCTCATGCCTGTTAAGCTCCCTACTTAAGTATACGACCGGGTGCTCCTCACCCTCTCTGATCTGTAAAAGTACGGCACCCAGTCCCGGGGGCGTCTGCCTGTACAACAAACTCTTTTGTGAAGTCCGGGTCAGGTGCACCGGCTGCACACAAAGGGCCTGCTTCAACTTCTGGAATACCTTCTTGACTTCAGGATTCCATTTAACCATGCCCCCCTACCCTTTGTCAGGTGGGTCAGAGGGACGGCAATGGTGGCAAAGTCAGGTATGAAACCCCTGTAATACCCGGTAATGCCCAGGAGGGCACAAACCTGTTTTTTGTTTACCAGTTGAGGCCATTTTTGAATTGCCTCGATTTTGTTGGTCTGGGGCTTGATCAGTGCCTGACCAATAACATACCCAAGGTACTTGGCTTCCTCCAGGCCTATGGCACACTTTTTGGGGCTGGCTGTTAGACCTGCTACCCTAAGCGAATCTATCACTGCTTGTACTTGGGGCAGATTCCCAATCTGGGCTGTGGATGACCACATCATCCAGATAGGCAGCTGCATAGAGCCGATTTGGCCTAAACGTTTTCTCCATCATTCTCTGGAATAAAGTCGGGGCCTCATGCAGCCCAAAAGGCATTCGCTTGTACTGGAAGAACCCCTCGGGAGTAGAAAAGACCATTTTTTCCTTTGCTGACTCTGTTAGGGGGATCTGCCAGTAGTCCTTAGTTAGATCTAGGGTTGTTATGTACCGGGCACCTTCCAGCCTGTCCACAAGTTCGTCAACCCGCGACATCAGGTATGCGTCAAACTTAGACACGTTATTCAGCTTTCTGCAATCATTACAGAATCTGATAGTGCCATCGGGCTTTGGGACCAGCGCTATGGGGCTCAACCAGGTACTGTGGGACTCCTCTATCACATCCAACTCCAACATGGTTTTTATCTCCTTTGCCATCGCCTCCCATCTAGCTGCAGATATCCAGTAGGGTTTTACATTTACAATGACCCCTGGTTCTGTAACTGTGTCATGTTGGATCACTGAGGTCAGTCTGGGTAAAGGGGGGAGAAGTCTCTATTTTTACTTAGAAATTCTTTAACGTCATTTTGTTGCGCCACTGACAAGGTTTCCATCATGGGAACTTCTGGGGTCATTGTTACCCTGTCCTTTTGAGGGGCTGGCATGGCCACTAACGTCTCTCTGTCCTTCCAAGGTTTTAACAGATTAACATGGTAGATTTGCTCTGGCTTCCTTTTCCCTGGCTGGTAAACCTTATAGTTTACCTCCCCTACTCTTTCCATAATCTCAAAGGGACCCTGCCACTTTGCTAGGAATTAACTTTCAACAGTGGGGACTAGTAACAGCTCTCTGTCCCTAGGGTTGAAAGTTTGGGTCTTGGCCCCCACGATTATAACCCCCCAATTATAAACCCTCCTCTGGGCTTCCTGGGCTCACTCCATATGTTCCCGGACAAGGAGCAGAACAGCTGCGATTTGATCCTGCATCAAGGAGATATGCTCTATGATGCTCCTATACGGGGTGGCCTCTCCTTCCCATGTTTCTTTTGTGACATCTAACAGCCCCCTGGGATGTCTACCATACAAGAGTTCAAATGGGGAGTGAAATAATATAAAGTAATTTTCTATACCTGTTCAGTTCCATTTTGTTTTACAGCAGTCATTTTAAACTAGTTAAACTAGTTAAAAGTTTTGTATAGAAGTTCTCACATGATCAAATTGATCAAATTTTACTGACGACATTTTGTTTTACCTTGACTTGTCCATATCTTTTAATGAAATATAATAAAGTGAGGGGTAAACTTGAGAACATACCATCTGTAGGGTCCCCCGACAATCTACAGTGTTTTCTTTGTACCCTTCCTCTCCGGTGGGGCATATCCTCGTAGTATCTCGTATAGAGGAACTACGTCCTAGTTTAGCGTCGACAAGACGAGGAACAGGCCCTTGTATACCTCACTCGGGTCCTTCGGGTCTCCTCCCAAATATTAACCCCCCAATATTAGCACCCCCGGTTCTGGG
>BLSH010478054.1:287430-303199 GCA_018402905.1 Glandirana rugosa
ACGTCCTTGGCTCGGTGAACGATTACTGACCGGACTATTGGCACCTTTACTAAAAAACTACCCGGATATGTCAGAGCTGCTGCATAAAGTGTGGGCCATCTGTGTGCACTTTCGGCGTTCTCACCCTGCTGCTGCTCGCCTGTCTGCGCTGCAGCGGAACTTCGGCCTTCCCGCTCACCGCCTCATATGCGACGTGCCCACAAGGTGGAACTCCACCTTGCACATGCTGGAGAGACTGTGCGAGCAGCAGCAGGCAATAGTGGAGTTTCAGCTGCAGCACGCACGGGTCAGTCGCTCTGCGGAACAGCAACACTTCACTACCAACGAGTGGGCCTCCATGCGAGACCTGTGTAGCGTATTGCAGTGTTTTGAGTACTCCACCAACATGGCCAGTGCCGATGACGCTTTTCTCAGCGTTACTATCCCACTTCTATGTCTCCTTGAAAAAACACTTCGGGCCATGATGGAAGAGAATGTGGCACAGGAGGATGAGGAGGAGGAAGAGGGGTCATTTCCACGGTTATCAGGCCAGTCATTAGCAAGTGGCTCGGTTCCTGCACCAGTATAGGCCAGGTCCAAAATATTCAAGCCAGGGCACAGTTCTGGAGGACGAGGAGGACGAGGAAGATGAGGAGGAATTGCAGCAGGGTGGCACCCAACGCAGCTCGTGGGCATCACTGGAGCGTGGCTGGGGGGATACAGAGGACACAGATGATATACCTCCCACAGAGGACTGCTTGTCTTTGCCTGTGGGCAGCCTGGAACACATGGCCGACTACATGCTGCAGTGCCTGCGCAACGACAGCCGAGTTGCCCACATTGTAACTTCCTCTGATTACTGGGTGGCCACCCTGCTGGATCCCCGTTACAAGGACAATGTGCCGTCCTTAATTCCCTCACTGGAGCGTGAGAGGAAGATGCGCGACTACAAGCGCACACTGGTAGAGGCCCTGCTGAGGGCATTCCCAAATGACACTGGGGGCTCAGCGGAAGCACAAGGCGAAGGCAGAGGAGGAGGAGGAGGAAGAGGCCACCAACGCAGCTGTGCCACCGCCAGCACCTCAGAAGGCAGGGTTAGCATGGCTGAAATGTGGCAAAGCTTTGTCAGCAGCCCGCCACAACAAACAGCACAACCAGCAGATAGACAACGTCTTAGCAGGAGGCAGCATTTCAGCAACATGGTGCAAGAGTATCTGTGCACATGCCTACACGTACTTACTGAAGGGTCTGCCCCATTCAACTTCTGGATCTCCAAATTGGCCACATGGCTTGAGCTTGCCCTTTATGCCTTGGAGGTGCTGGCCTGCCTGCAGCCAGTGTATTGTCAGAACGTGTGTTTAGCAAGGCAGGGGGCGTTATCACAGACAAGCAGAGCCGTTTGTCCACATCCAATGTGGACAAGCTAACCTTTATTAAAATGAATCAGGCATGGATCCCCCAAGACTTGTCTGTACCTTGTGCAGAATAAACATTTAGACCGGACTCACACAGCCATTCATATACTTGTTTTTTTGAATAGGACTCAATATTTTGAATTATAAATAAACAAAAAAAAATACCATGTTGGCTACCTCCTCCTACTCCTCTACCACCGCCACTTCCACCTACACTGCCACGGTCACGGCCTAGTCAACCTCTAGGCTCCTACTCCACATCCACTCCCCTTCCCATTTTTTTATTTGATTTTAATTTATTTTCCCTATCCCCATTTTTTTGTAGGGCACTTGCCCATTTTACTTCCTTTTGCAGCCCTCTAGGGCTTTCCAGGACTTTGTTACAGCCATTTTTGTGCCTAAAAGTTCGGGTCCCCATTGATTTCAATGGGGTTCGGGGTCCGTGTGAACGTTCGGGTTCCGTCTGGACCCGAACCCGGACTTTGTCCCGAAGTTCGGCCGGACCAGCAGAACCCGAACTTCCAGAGGTTCACTCAACTCTAGTCTATATTGCTGCTGTACTCTTCCATGTAGGTGAGACTCTCTCTCCACTCAGTGCCTCAGGAAGCATTCCACTCAGCATGGAAATAAAACATAAATCCCTCAATAGTATAGTATGAACCAATAAAAAATGTATTTAGCAAAAGATAAAAATGTACTACTGTATCCAATGCACAAGATATAATCAGCTTTTTATCACATGTATATTGCCCCCTTAAAGAGGAAGTAAACCCAGGTGGGGTTTACTTCCTCTATGCCCCCTGTAAAGCAGAAACATAATGGGCTACTATGCATCGCATAGTAACCCATTATGTGCCACTTACCTGCAAACGAAGCCTGCGGCGTCCAGCAAAGTCCCCAGCTCCTGGTCGCATCCATATTCAGCCCCTCTTCCTTCAGGGGCCACAACTTTGGCGCTGTGACTGGCTGGAGTCACGTGACGTCACTCCTGCGCATGGGCGCGGGAGCCGCCAGTCACGGCACGGTCGCAGTGGTGGAACGTCACACAGGCCGTCCCTTCACTTCGCATGTGCCGACATGACATCGGCACAGCTTCAACACTGTATATCTCCTGAACCGTACAGGTTTAGGAGATATGCAGTGCATCTACAGGTAAGCCTTATCATAGGCTTGCCTGTAGGTTAAAGTGGCTTCACAAGTTGACAACCACTTTAAGCATGGACATCAGGGAGAGAATATGTAAAAATGGCTGCTTTGTGACTTCCAGGTGTGATGATGTCACATGACTCCACCCCTGACACTTTATGTCACTTGGTACAGTGATTCCTCATAGGAAAAAATTGCTTTAATTAGCTTTGGGATTAGTGTGTGGATCATTATATATAATTGTTTTTTTACAGCTGAATATAAGTTCAATACCCTGCAGATAGTATGGAGCAATAATTTGTGGTTTTGCACAGTTTCTATGGTCTTGTACAGAAATTGAAGACACACTATTTATTGAAGTTTATATTTATTTTAAATATGTTGTATATTTGCACAGAAAATATAGCATTGTGTAAATACATCATATTATACATTTCTGAGTAATACTCTACAGGTAGTATGGAGCAATAATCTGTAGTTTTGTACAGTTGTATATTCTTGCACAGCAATTACAGTCTTACTAAACCCAGCAATATGAAAATAGTTAACCCCCCCCCCCTCCCCCCCACAGTGCCCACAGCTTATTAATCTTCTTTGTGCATTAAAATATTGAGACTATATACCTTTTTGGCTGATCTGTATACCAGGATTAACCCCTTATGTTCCACAGTGAGTATAACAAGCATGCTACACTGCACATACAGAAAGATTTTACTGTTGTGGGTTTAGAAACACTTCAAAGATATAGAAAGGATTGAAGAATAATACTTTGCAGATAGTATGGAGCAATAATCTGTGGTCTTTTATAGTTGTGTGATTTAGCACTGAAATTGAAGACACAGTAAGGATTAAAGGTTATTTTTTCATTATATTTGTAGAATTAAACAATAACATAAACAAATCATACATTTTCTGAAGGCTGCGTTCATGCTAGTGCGAATTGGATGCATGTTTTCCACATCCAATTCGCATGTCAGGAGACTGTGACCAGCTTTCAATGGAGCTCACACAGCTCTAGGATGGTTGCGGAGTGGTTTGCCGAAGAGTCCTGTGCATCTTCTCATCCATTTCAGGTCCCAATCCAGCCCCAAAAAATCAAGCTTGATGCGCCCCTGAAATGGAGAACAGGGACGCACCGGACTCCTGTTGTGAGCCGTTCCACACAGCAGTGTGAAACCAGCCTAAAAGTTTTATTTTGGGTTTACACATAGCTTATGCATAGGTTTTTGGGTATAGCACTGCACCTTTTAATCACTTGCAACTCTACCCACAGCTGTCTCCAGCTGCATCCTTTACTAGAAAAGATTATTTTTCAGGGCATTAATCACCTATGCCCAGTGTTTATATGCCACCTTAGCAAAACTGCTGGCTTTAAATCTGCTCCCTTTCCAGCATGTGAAGTGGTTCCCCCTTCCATGAGTTTATGAATGGACAGAGGTGATACATCTCCTTAAACGCTAAGTTCATCTTTTAAAAAAATGAATAAAGAGGGGACGTGGCCGACTGCAGAATGAAATGGATGCTTAATCCCTCAGCTCTGTCCATCCAGGGAAATTTATCAACTAAATAGCCTCCAGTAGCAAAGGATTCCCCCTTATTTACAACCCAGAGGGCTACTTCAGTGGCACCCCATACTGATCGACCCAGGGAAGGTCAAACTGCGTCTCTGACAGAGATAGAGTAGGCGAAAGGAGCCGGCCTGAATAGAAGGAAAGAGTGCCGGACTGATCTGACTCAATCGGACTCCATCCTTGCAGCCAGTGGTGTGGTAAGCACAAATACCACCCTTACCTGAACCCCCACACCCTACACTCTCCACTGACTCATCCATTGAGAGACACAGATGCTGGATTGAGCCGCAATTCATCCCGTTACTTGGCCCTCACATTCGCAGTGGACACCATCTTGGGGCCTAGCTCCGGACCTTTGCCTGACGTTCCCCACCGCCCATCCATCATTTAAGGGGGTGAATTTCACTTCCCTGGACTCCCCCGGACCCCCTCAATAAAAACATTTGATGCCAGCATAGTCACTACCAAAAAAAAAAAAAAAAACTGGCCTAGTGGCGGCCACGAAGCCAGGGGCTAAATTTTTGGACGGTCTTCCATATAGCTCTCGCAATTGGTGACAATCAAGCTCCGGTGCCCTTACAGCTTGCACGGCGTCAATTCGTCCTTTTCAGAGCCTAATAGTCCTTCATCCCTGCACAATCCTCAGGATGGATTAGATCTTTACAAGTACAGTCTCTGAGGAGTCCTGGGCCTAGTACAGCAACCATTCCTCTAATGAGTATAGTCATAAGCCTGCTAGTGAATCTGAATCTCCTCAACAGCTCCTCACCTTCACCTATTCTGCTAACAATCACAAATCCCTGCTCAGTCTGGATCACTCAGAACCTAATAACAGAAGCTTAATTGCGGCCTCATAATACCCGTGCACCTGGCTGTGCTTTCTAGGGCTCTAGAAAGACACCCTCATCATATTTCAGCAACCTGAATGAACTGAAAAAGTGGTCACACACCTCAGACTAAGCAACATATAATAGCAAGCTGACATATATCAACAGATGTTTGTTCCATGGTCTAGACTTTCTATACTTACATACTGAATGCAAACTAGAGTGCTCGGATTAGAATATCATTAGACCCAACTCCCATTAATCTACAGTAGCACATATATAAACATAGGCCTGATGGGTATATAATCCTTTAGTTTTGCACCGACCGGAGAATTATCGCAGTAACGCCAGCTAATCCGCTATTGCAGTCTAATATCAATCACAAACCCGTTCCAAGTTATGAATCGGAAGAGGAAAGAATACTGACAGCCCAAAAAATTGACCAATTCTTTTCACAGTCAACTAAAGGAGATATCCAAGATGACGTCAGAGGCCCCACATCCGGAACTGTTGGATCTTATACAGACCTTCCTAATGCGGAGACAGATGACATACAAGACTTGCAAAACCCATCACTTATCTCACCTTCTTCAGCAACATCTTCAACTAGTAGCAGTCCCGCCAAATCTAAAATGAGATTGGACACAGGAACTCGAGATACCGAGGTGCATTGTACATCGGAATACAACCCTTCCCAACAAGGTCAAGCTTCACCAATAGCCTCATTCCCCACAGCAAACCAGCCGGTGCTAGGCACCACACTGAAAGAAATGCTCATCTCACTACAAACATCCCTACATATTGAAATTTCCTCCATGTTCACCAAATTCTCAGCGGAAATGCAATCCGTGACTAAAAAAGTACATCGCATAGAAAATCAAGTAGGTCAATTGACGGAAACCGTAAATGATCTGGTAGATGCACAAGACGTCATCCAGGATGATCAATATGGGATGAAAATTAAAATGGCAGACCTCGAGGAAAATGGTCTCCCACCTGATCTCAACGAATATCCCAGAATTTTAATTACCACACTAATCCCCAATCTTTCACCAATGGAAAACATAATTGATCGTATACAGCAGCTTCCCAAACCTCCACATCTACCAGAGGAAGTCCCTTGTGATGTTTTGATGAGGATACATTTCTTCCACGCAAAAGACCAACTTCTGAGGAAAGCAAGGCAATTGGAACATCTACCAGCTCCATATACCAAATTGCAACTGTATTCTGATCTTTCACAATTCACTAGACAACTAAGGAGACAACTCGGCACCATCACCAAACCTCTCAATAATCATAAAATCGCATACCAATGGGGTTTTCCCATTAAACTGGTGATTGCCAAAAATGGAACCAAACATGGCATCACCTCGGTAGAAGAAGACCTCCAACTCCTTCAAACGTGGGTTATCATACCAGACCCACCCCATTTGTCCAATGCCCGCCATATTGGGAAAGCACACCCTTCTGTTAGAAAATACTGATGCTTCCACTTCTCCTCTAAACCTTTGTCTGCATTTCAATTGTTATTACCTACAGTTATAAGTTCTGGTTTGTTGCTCTGCTCATCGCAGTCACTTACACAAACTCAAACCCTAGTCTACACAACAGCTCCTGCTAAAACGGCTGTTGACATTTTGTTGTTTTTGTTTTGTCTTGTTTGTTTCTTTTTGTTTCTCCTTTTCTTCTACTCTCTCCAATACAGATCCAGTGCTCGACCACATCCTTCATCCATTGCTGAAGCGAGAGAATCGTCATTCTTCATATAAAAAAAAATAAATTCCACTACAGAGGGTTTCTGCCTTTCCACTGATGTGGAGAAGGCGTTGAACAGGGTGGCCTGGGACTACATGAGTTTGACTGTGTCGTCCATTGGCCTGGGCCCCTTCATGACAACTAGCATATTAAGCCTCTACTCAAACCCATGCTTCAGAGTCAAGGTTAATGGTCACCTGTCGAGCACCTTCTCCATTCATAATGGGACACGGCAGGGCTGCCTGCTCTCCCCAATCATTTTCATATTAACTTTAGAGCCTCTTTTACTCTGTATAAGATCAAATCCGAACATATCAGGAATCACGATTGCAAGTAAAGAGTATAAAACTGCAGCCTTTGCAGACGATATTCTGCTCTTTCTTTCCAACCCAAGGATTTCCCTTCCTAATCTTCTCGAAGAATTCAGACGTTTTGGTAATATCTCCGATTTCAAAATTAATCTTCACAAATCTACTGCACTAAATATCACCCTCCCCCAAGCGCTAGCTCAGCATTGTATGGAATCCTTCCCATTCACCTGGCAGAGGGAGGCGATTACCTACCTTGGTATTCAACTGCCAGCCAAACTCCAAAAGCTTTATTTCCTAAACTTTCACCCTCTACTCCGAAATTTCAGATCAGACTTAGTGACCTGGGAAAAACGACCCTATCGTCGTTTGGGAGGGCTGCCGCAGTGAAAATGAAAATCCTCCCGCGTTTTCTGTATCTTGCACAAGCTATCCCCACATCCTTACCCAGAACTTTCTTTTCATCCATACGTACCCTTCTTCGCTCATTTATCTGGAAGGGCAACACTCCTCGGATTAGTCTGGCGAAACTTTCATGCCCAAAACACAAAGGGGGCGTGGGGCTACCCGACTTCAAGCAAAACCATAGAGCCGCCCTCCTGACAAGGGTGGTGGACTGGCATGTACACAGTAAATGTAAAGACTGGGTCACATTGGAACAATCATGGGCCCAAGGAGCCCTTCATAATATAGCCTGGTCCCCCAGTACCGAATTACCTCCTACTCTCAAAGACCACCCCTCCATCCGGTCCTCTCTACAATAAATCCATCCGGGCTAGGCATTTGACCTCAATACCAGGCCCCATGACCCCGATCAGGAATAACCCCGAATTCCCCCCAGGCCTTGAAATAGGATTCCTCGGGTTCAGCAACCGTAACTCCCACCCAAAGGAAATTTCGCACCAAAACAGACCTAGCAGATAGCGAACCTAGTATTTCGCTACCTATGTGGTCGTACCTTCAGGCCAGACACTACCTCAATGACCCGAAAATGAAAGACAAAATCGATAGTGATCTCACCCCTTTCGAAAAACTATGTACCTCACCTCCTCCTCAAAAGCACTTAATTTCAAGAATCCACTCCCTCTTATCAACTGTGGGCCATAACCTGTTCCCCCAATTTATCAAACTCTGGGACAAAGACGAGGAAACCTCCTCACCTAATAGGATTGGGAGGACATCTGCTCCACAGTACATAAAGGTACACTGAATGTCACAACGCAAGAACATAATTACAAAATTCTAACCCACTGGTATAGAACCCCATCCTATCTCCACAGGATATATCCGCTGGTTTCCAATATATGTTGTAGATGCAATTCTCTACCAGGTACAATTGAGAAGAGGAGATTAAGGGGGGATATGATCAACATGTACAAGTATATAAGTGGTCCATATAGTGAACTTGGTGTGGAGTTATTTACTTTAAGGTCATCACAAAGGACAAGAGGGCACTCTTTACGTCTAGAGGAAAAAAGATTTCATCTACAAATACGGAAAGGTTTCTTCACAGTAAGAGCTGTGAAAATGTGGAATAGACTCCCCCCAGAGGTGGTTTTGGCCAGCACGGTTGATTGCTTTAAAAAAGGCCTGGATTCTTTCCTTAATGTAAATAATATAACTGGGTACTAACATCTTTAGGTAAAGTTGATCCAGGATGAATCCGATTGCCTCTCGGGGAATCAGGAAGGAATTTTTTCCCCCGTTATAGCAAATTGGATCCATGCTTTGCTGGGGTTTTTTGCCTTCCTCTGGATCAACTGTGGGTGAAGGATTGTATATGGGATTATTTGGTTGTATGTGTGTATGTGTGTATGTGTATATGTATATATATATATATATATATATGTATATACATTTTTTTTTTTTTGGTTGAACTGGATGGACTTGTGTCTTTTTTCAACCTGACTAACTATGTAACAATGCTACACATCTGGTGGGAATGCCCCCAAATCAAACCATTCTTGACTCAAGTCCACAGAATAATCCAACAGGTCACCACATATTCTATTGATTTCTCCTTTCAACAATATTGCAACACTCGAGAGTATTAAAACATTCATTCAGGAGACTTCCGGTTCCGGCGCCTTCATGTCAGGAAGCACGAGACAGCTCCTCCGGACTAGCAGCTTTTACCTCAGCTTACAAAACAAGCTCGCGCCCATCTACGACGAATCCCACAACACCCATCGCCGTGGGAACTCTCCGGGCATGGATCGATTTGTCCTTCACGGTCCCCAGCAACCAGAGCAAGGTGCACGGCTAGATCCGGCATCGGGAAAGCCGCAAGAATCCAGCATGGCATTGACTCCGCAACCTTCTACGAACGCAGGTTCGGTGAGTGTTCCGCTCGTTCAGACCTCCACGAACGCTTCTACGCCACAGAACGATCATCTCTCAACGAACGCTCCCATCGTGCCTGCTACCTTCGTTCACACACCTACGATCGTTCCCACTCTAACGATTGCTGAAGACCAATACGCAGGCCTGGCACAAGCCGTAGCAGCTCTAATACTCCCAAACATAGCTGCAGCCATAGACAACGCAGTAGCCAACGGAATAGCTCAACTGCGCAAAGACCTCGGAGATCACTCAAAACGTCTAAATGATCTGGAATCCCGCATCTCAGACATGGAGGACGAAATGCAAAGTACAAGATCTTTTGAACAGCAAATGATAAACACGCAACAATACATGTTGGAAAAGCTAGATGACCTAGAAAACAGGTCAAGGCGTAACAACTTACGGATTGTGGGCCTACCGGAGTCATACAACACCGACTCACTTCAAGATCTATGTTCAAAGCGCAAACCCACCGCGCTAGGAATCACCCAACTCTGCGTGGTAAAAAGAGCCCACCGTCTTGGTTCTCCTTCCAACGACAGACGCACACCCCGACCCATCATCGTTCGCTACCTAAACTATATGGACAAATCTACGATACTGAGCTCTTATCGCAATTCTAAATCACTCCAGATTGACGGTCATAAACTACTCTTATTCGCAGACTACTCCCAAGAGGTCTCACGCCGCAGGAAAGCCTTTCAACCGATTTGTCAGACGCTCTATCAGAAGGGAATCAAATTCTCACTATCCTACCCTGCAATCCTTCGATTCACGAACCAACAAGGCGACCAAAAATCCTTCACACATCCGGACGAGGCACTCCATTACCATCAAGACTACCTCCACATTCCGATGGAAACTGCGGAGACTACTTCATCCCCGAGATCACAGACGCCTAGAGACCAATGCAACCCCAGGAAGGACCCTCCAAAGCGTCAACGTCGCTCTAGAGTGGTGAACATGGAATAACTTAATCGACCAAAACCATATTTTCCAAAGCAAGTAACAGCCTACTAAGGCTTCATCTACACATATCCCTCAAATCACCTTCTGCCAAGACTTATTGCTCCTTGATATCAAGCATCGCGGAAACGACCCGAAGCGATCCATCTCTACCACTTCCTACATTTGGAACTCTGATCTTCATGTCCTTCCTTCCTCCCAACCTCCGATCTCAACTGCAAACTGAACCTTCTCCAGCTGCCACCCGATCCCCACAACAGACTTTCACCGCACAGCAACAAAGCTCGAGCTGGACTAATACTGCACGAAGGGAGGCAGAAGAATCCTCCTATTTCCACTCGATCGGGGACCTTCCCATGGATGGAATCATACCTCCACAAGGCGAGCAAACCTTTCACTACCCCCGGTAAGGCTGTCCAAAGCTTATCACACCCACATGGGGAAAAAAGAGAAGTACAACCTTCCTAGACTCTCTCCAACCTGTTTAATCCACCCGGCTCACGCTGGGTCACCCCCTCCCTATACCCACCCAAATCCGGGACGCAAGACATACCAATACTCTTCCAAGGAAGACCGCCCCTCATTCACCCATGCCCTTCACCTATACCTGCACTTGAGCTTTAAACCTATGCGACACCTCTTCGCCTTCCATGTACCCATAACCTGAAGGTGGTATCATTGAATGTGAAGGGCTTGCGCTCACCCCAGAAACGTATGGCAGTCCTTAGACACTTAAAACGCCTAAAAACTGACATTGCTATTCTGCAAGAAACGCACTTAACCCCCACAGACTTTCACCGCATGAAAAAGTTATGGGTAGGCCACGTAACAGGTTCTCCAGCGGTTAAAGGTAGGTCCGGAGTTCTTCTGCTCATACATAAATCGCTTCCCTGCGAAATAACTTCTACTTCCACAGATAGCGAGGGACGAATCCTCATAGCCAACCTAAAAACAGGTATCCACGAATGGGCAATATGCAATGTCTACGCTCCCAACAACCCCCCCCAAATCCTTTTTCCAACACCTAGCATCAAAAGTGGCGCCCCACATTCACCTTCCCTTGATGATGGGAGGCAACTTCAACCAGGCACTCGACCCACTGGAAGATAAATCTAACCCCCCCACACGACAACCACCTAATATTACACCCCTAGCCAGCTTTGTAGAAGACCTCAATCTCATAGACTTATGGAGAAGGGCCAACCCAACGGGTAGAGATTTCACTTTCTTTCCCCCCTCACAACACCCTATCCAGAATCGATTACATTCTAACTAATGCGGAGCTAGCTGACCATACAACAGATCCCACTATTCACCCTATAGCAATCTCAGACCACGCCCCCATCTCAATAGAAATCACAGGCCTAGGCCCCCAGACCCCCCTAAGGTTATGGCGATTCCCATCTTACCTAGCCCGAAACCAATCCCTTTCCGATTCCCTCAAACATACTTGGGATGACTACCTAAATAACAATCAAGAACACTCCTCGAACCCAGGTCTCCTATGGGAAGCGGGTAAAACTGTATTTAGAGGCCAAATCATTTCTTTTTCCGCTGCCCACAAAAGGCGAGTCAAAAAGGAATACACGGCGGCCAGCTCGGCACTTAGGGCTGCCCAAACTCGCCTGAACCTCACAAACTCCCCTGAAAACAGGACACAATGGACCGTAGCCAAAGCACATTTCGACTTGTGGGCAGAGGAACAAGAAAAGTTGCATAAATCTATCTCAGATCTAAGCTTCCACAAATTTGGTAATAAACCGGGAAAATTGCTAGCTCGCCTTTGTAAGGGAACACACACCCCCTCACATATTTCCGCCCTCAAAAACGCCAACGGAGACTTAATTTCTTCGCCAAAGGGCATTATCGCCATCCTGGAACAATACTACACATCCCTCTATAGCCAAGACCCCATAGACGAACAGGCAGCTCAAAAATTCTTAGAACAAATCCCCCTCCCCTCAGTGAGCGATTCACAATTGGATAAACTAAACGCCCAAATCACCCTGGAGGAAGTTAGATCTGCGATTAAGTCTCTATCACCAGGAAAAGCCTCGGGCCCAGACGGCTTCACCTCAGAATTTTACAAACTCAATGCAGACACGCTAGTCCCCACCTTGACCAATGTATTCCAACGGATACTAGATGGTGCCCCTTATCTCCCGTCGGGGCATCAAGCCCATATAAAACGAATCCCCAAGAAAGACAAGAACCCTACTGAACCAGGCTCTTATCGCCCAATCTCCTTACTCAATCTAGATTCTAAGCTTCTTTCCAAGATCATGGCCAACAGACTGGCAATCATTATGCCAGACATTATACATCCAGTCCAAGCGGGCTTTACACAAGGCCGCTCGGCGGTATCCAACATCAGAGGGGTGCTCGCGGTGCTGGACCTCGTGGGGACCGGCCCGACCTCGGAAAATGCCATAATAACACTCGATGCTGAAAAAGCATTTGACAACGTCAGTTTCCGTTGGTTGCGGCTGGTCCTCGGGAGGTTTGGCTTTGCGGGCCGCTTCCTGCACCTCATCTCCGCCATGTATGCGAACCCAACAGCCCAAGTCATTACAGCCGGGTTCATATCAAACAAAATACCACTCCACAAAGGCACAAGACAAGGATGCCCCTTATCTCCCTTGTTATTCAATATTGCTCTCGAGCCCCTATCTACCCACCTCCGGAACCATCCCAAATTACATGGGATCAAAATAGGCAATACCGAAAACCAGGTTAGCGATGTTCGCTGATGACATTTTAATATTCACCTTTGCGCCCCAGCTAGACATCCCATGCGTCCAACAAACCTTCACACAATTCAGGGAATACTCAGGCCTTAAGATAAACTTTGCAAAGAGCGAAGTTCTCCCACTATATCAAGCCCACTCTCTGACTTGGTCAATCAACTCCCCGTTCCAAATAGCCAAGACACATATTACGTACTTGGGAATAAAAACTGGCAGAACCCCGCACTCTCTCTATCAACTGAATTTCCCCCCAATTATATCTAAGATCATTGCCCAGTTAGACACCTGGTCCAAACTACCCCTTTCATTCTTTGGTCGTTGCTACCTCTACAAAATGGTATCCTTCCCCAAACTACTGTACCCTTTACAAGTCATCCCCCTGCTATTGAAACATTTAGACATACAAAAACTCCACAAAGCCCTATCTAAATTTATATGGCAAGGTAGAAAACCGAAAATAGCACTCCAAAAATGATTCCTCCCCAAACACGAGGGAGGGACAAATCTCCCAAACACACGACTCTACAATATATCTTGCCTCTTGAGATCTGGCCTGGATTGGTTATCCCACAAATCGCACTACGCAAATCATGAACTAGAGTCGCAAATGGTCGCCCCCTATGCTCTAGCAGCTCTGCTCCACTGTGAACCTAAATCTCTCCCGCCTGCCTTAAGACATAATCTACTTATCAGAGACACAGTCCTGGCATGGAGGGAGACGAGAAGAAAGTTGGGAGTCTCCCCGCGAATCTCCAGACACTTACCGATTTTGGGTCACCCCCTCTTCTCCCAAGCCTCTCACCACCCGATTTTTGCCAGCTGGGCAACCAAGGGCCTGACCCACTTCTTCCAGTTATATGACACCAAAAAGGGCTCACCCCTGGCACTCCAAACGATTGCCGATAAATACAACATCCCCCCCATCACCATCTATATATCTGCCAAGCCCTCAGCTTCATCAGCAAAATATGCCCAGAAAAGAACAAACGCTTCAAACTCTCTCTCATAGACTCATTCACTGACCTGGCTACCTTCAAAATTGCACACCTCTACAAACCAATGTCTTCCTATACTGTCAAACCTTTAAAAGGCAACCTTCTGTCGACTTGGAACAAAGACCTGTTATCTCAAGAAGCATCTTTTCATATAATCAAGGGATACAACATTACAAGGTCATTCATCACCAATGAATTTTGGCGAGAGCAACAATTCAAAATTATGCACCTCACCCACGTTCCCTACAGATCTGCCACTGGTGCAATGAATACAGACCCTCGCTACTACACAAACTGTGGTCATGCCCAAACATTGTACAATTCTGGGAAGCAGTCAAAAAACTAGCAGCAACAGTTACCGGCCTACGACCTCACAAAAATATCTACCTACTCCTGTTCGGCACATATCATTCCCCTAAGTCACCTCTCCCACCCCACCAGCTGAAAGCCTTACAAGGAAATCTACCTTGGCTCACAACCTGCTATATGATAGCCAGAAGAAACATACTCAGACAATGGATCCAACCCTCCCCCCCAACCATAAAGTCTGTCCATCAGGAGCTGATAGCATTAATGGAAAAAGAACGACTAGACCTATCTACCCAGCAAAAAGCTCCCTCTCATTTACACCGAAACCAGACCCACAAATTTCACAGTAAGTGGGACAGGTATATACATTCCCTCCCACCAAGAAGACCTATGTTTCCATAGACAACAACAAGTGCACAGGTGTCACTATCTCTATAACATGGAAACCCTATCAAAAGCTTCAAAGAACCTCTCGAAATCATACACCAAGATGATACCACAAATTCAACTGGACAGTAATAATCACATTGAAGAACACCTTTAAATCTTTGGACGTCAGCAATCTGCCAGACCCATGAGCGCCTGGCTCAAACCATAGCCAAGCACACAGCGGCGGCTGGTGTGGGAGGGGCGCTGGGGCGCCGCCTCCCCGCCGGCAAAAGACGAGAAAAAAAAAGTCAACCCCGCCCACCTACAGGTGGCGCCGGTACATTGACTTTCTTTTTTTTTTTTTCTTTTCGGCTCCTTGGCTGTCACATGACAGCCAAGCAAGTGAGCCTATTGGTCGGCCATTCAAGCCTATGCATGTGCGCTTCTTCCTGCGGCCATGCATAGGCTGATTGGCTGCCCTGAGCCTCCGCTCAGGGTGATTGGATGAGGGGGCGGGTCACTGTGGCAGCGGAGGTGAGTTCCGCTCCCACAGAGACCATGACCGCCCGGGGACGACGAGGGGGGGACAGCCGCTCTCGCATGCCGAACTCTGCAGACCCAGCGCGCTCTCGCATGCTGAACTCTGCAACAAGAATCCTGCCTGCTGGATGGGGTAAGTGCGGGGGGGGGGACTCTGCAATGTACCCCACCTATCTCACTGGCTGCAAACTGCCCCCACCTATCTCACTGGCTGCAAACTGCCCCCACCTGTGTCAGTGGCTGCAAACTGCCCCCACCTATCTCACTGGCTGCAAACTGCCCCCACCTGTGTCACTGGCTGCAAACTGCCCACCTGTGTCACTGGCTGCAAACTGCCCCCACCTATCTCACTGGCTGCAAACTGCCCACCTGTGTCACTGACTGCAAACTGCCCCCACCTATCTCACTGGCTGCAAACTCTATCCACCCCCGTCAAACGTCAGTCACTGTGTCCACCCCCGTCAAACGTCGGTCACTCTATCCACCCCCGTCAAAC
>BLSH010478089.1:3952-19275 GCA_018402905.1 Glandirana rugosa
CCACCTTAACCCACAATCCGGGTAGGATGTTTAACACTATATTTGTTCGACATCGTTTCCAAATTATAGATTTGACATGCGTTTGGACCCCTTCCCCTACCCTCACGCTTCCCTTTAGGAGCGGGACCTTCGTTCCACCCTCTCTGTATAACCGGGGTACTGGCTTTTTTTTACCTCACTACAAGACCCCAGTACAAATGTCCATAGCTACGGGGGCGTTGAGAAGGACAACGTATCCCACATAATGTGGGGAGTTTCTGAGGTGTCAAAACCTTTTTCCGTTCTACTGTTCACGGGATCCACGGCCTTATGCCCACTAGAGGACGTACTCCAGGGCGAGGATTTCCCTTCGCACTCCCATCCCCTTCCCCAGGTTTGCGTACAGTTTAGATATTAAACCTTTGCTACAGCTTGTTTATATCACAATTTGTAGGATGGGCCTAACACCCAATTCCACCTCTGTTTTTGAACTGTTTAGTCATAGCATGCCTAATCTGAAGGTATTTGTAAAAGGAGTGTTTCAGTATCTTGGATTCCTCTCTTAGCTCAATTAATGATTTCATATGGCCCTCTGTATATAATTGAGCGACGTGGGTAATGCACCGGTTCTTCCATTCCCATATCATGCCTATTTCTCGCAGTTCCTGTAACTGGTTGTTATCTCAGAGGGGAGTATTTTCCAGGAGGCCATTATAGCCCATTTGCTTCTTGACCTGAGACCATATCTTCATGGCCAATTTTAGAGTTGGAGCCCCAGTGGCAAAGGACTATGTCTCTAATGCTTCCACAATCGCCCCATGTGGCGTGCATTCCAACATCAGCCGGCTATTCCCATCTGACCCGCCGTTCCTCCCGCACCCCGCCAGGTGCTGTAATTGAGCTGCCAGGAAATAATTCCCGGATGCGGGAGGGCCAGCCCCCCCCCTCCTTTAGATGGAGTTGAAGGGTGCTCAAGCGTATCCTGGATATTCACCCCTTCCGGATCAGTGTCCTGAACAGCTCATCTATTCTCTGGAACCAATTCCTATGGATCCAGATTGGGGGAGTTATGGAGAATATATAACAACTGCGGGAGCCATATCATTCAAATCAAATTGCACCTCCCCCCAAAGAAAAGGGCAGATGTTTCCAAATCTCTCCTTTGTTCTTAAACTTATTTAACAGCGGGATCATTTTGTCGTCCATAAAGTCTTTCAGATCTTTTGTAAATATGATGCCAAGGTATTTCAACTTGTCCGCTATCACTATCTTTGCTGCAGTGCTTGGGAGTGGGGTACTTCGGGGGTCGACCGACATCAATACAGACTTTTCCCAGTTTATCCGCAGCCCGGAGAAGGACCCAAAGTCCTCGACCAGTCAGATTGCTGATGTGAGTGAGGCTTGGGAATCCCGCAAGAACAGTAGCACATCATCCGCATAGAGGGTGATTCTCTCTTCTCCGAAGGATCTCTGAAACCCCTTCAGATCCCCGGATGCTCGTATTGCTATTGCCAGGGGCTTGATTGCAAGGGCGAAGAGCAGGGGCAATAATGGACACCCCTGTCTCGTCCCCCTCACCAGCCGAAACCCCCTGGAGCACACCCCATTCATCTGAACCTTAGCACTGGGGGTCGTTGTATAATGCTTTGATACAGCCTATAAAGACAGGACCAAACTTGAATTTCTCCAGGACTCCAAGATATCCCCAGTCCAAGCTATCAAAAGCCTTAATAGCATCCAATGAGATAATGGCTCTGGAACCAATGTTCTTTGCTTTGATCTGTAAATTCAAGAATACCCGTCTAATGTTAATGCTAGTAGATCTTTTAGGGATAAATCCGGACTGATCCGGATTTTAATGTCAGAACACAACAGTGATATCGGTCTGTATGAGGATGTCTCCAACGAGTCTTTACCTTCTTTATGCAGAACTCTGATTGTGACCTCCCTCATTGAGGGGGTAATTCTCCCATTGTTACTAGCCCATTGTGCCACTTTCAGGAGCTCCAGAAGCAGAATGTTTCCGTATCGCTTGTAAATCTCGGTAGCTCCATCTGGACCAGGGGACTTTTGCCCAGCCATCTCCCTACAGCCGTTTGTATCTCTACTAGGGTTATAGGTGTTTCCAGCTCCTCCCTCTCCTCATCTGAGAGAGTGGGGAAACTCGACCCCCCCAGGAAATCCCCCACTCTCCCAGCCTGCCCCGTGTCATGGGCTCTGTAGAGGTTTTCGTAATACTTTCTGAATTCCTCCACAATCTCATGTGGATGCGAGGTGATCCCTGCCCCAAAGACCCGTACTAACGGGACAGTGTTAGCAGGGGAATTGGTCCTGATTAAGGAGTCCAAGGCTCTGCCCACACTTTCTCCCTCCACAAATTACTTTTGACTTGCAGACAACCTCTCCTCTCCTCTGCAGACAAACTCCTGTTCTCCTCTTTCTTGAGTAGTGCCCACCTATATCCCTGTTGCCGTTCTATTAGGATCTTGTAATTTTCTTTGGTTGGGTCTGTAGTATACTGGTCCTCAGCCCTTTCCACCTCCTCCTCACTATCTCCTCCCATCTCTTCGACTCAGTTTTAATCCTGGCTACCTGCTGTATCAGTAGGCCACAGAGGTAGGCTTTCAATGTGTCCCATGTCGTCTCTGCCGATGCAGCGCCCTTATTGATCTTTATAAACTCCTCTATTGCTCTCGGTATTCCATCAAGCCCATCCATCAGTTCGAACCAGTATGGGGCTAGTTTCCAGTTCCTTTTAACATGCTGACCCTCCAGATCCACGGAGAACACCAGAGGAAAATGATCTGACAGACCTCTGGGCATATAAAATATATCATTAATTATGTGTGAAGCCTTCTCATTTCCCAAAGCTAAATCGATCCTAGAGAGGGTGGCCTATGTAGATGATTGGCAGGAAAATTGTCAGGCCTCAGTGTTCCGAGACCTCCAAATATCCATCCACCCCACTTCCTCCAGAAACCGGGGAAATTTATTTCTTGGCTGGCCAGCTTTGTTGGTCTTTAAGGGGAGTCTATTCTTGCCCTCATCAGTTACCGCGTTAAAATCCCCTACCATTACAATTGGGATATGGGCCCTATCTAATGTAAATTCCAGAACCTCATTTAGAACATCTGTACTGAAGGGCGGTGGGATATATAGGTTTACGAGAATAATTTCTGTGTTTTCTATCAAGCAATGCAATAGGATATACTGGTCGTGTTCGTAGATTTTACTGTTCCGAAGGAAAAAAACACCCCCGCCCCTCACCATTACACTCACCCCCCTAGAATAGGAGGAGCAAGTCAAGTGAAAGTGGGTTTGGAACCTTTTAACCCCTCCCCCCCGTGGGGGAATGGTTTCCCTCGTAAAGTGCGTCTCCTGCAGGCACAGCACATCCATATGGTGCATGTCCAAATAAGAGAACACAGTGGATCTCTTTACCGGACTGCCCAAATCCCTAACATTCCATTATGCAACTTTAACCCTTTTAACCTGCATCTAGAAGTGGATAAAATGGAATAGACAGTTCTAGGATAATTCCAAGTGAAAACAATGAGACATGGGCAAGGCCCACCATGGTAGTGATAATAATGTGCATCCAATGTATAAAAATCAATGTATATACCCTATGTATCCATCCTTCTGTGCTTGCTGCTATCTGTGGTGAAGAACAAATTTTGCAGTATTTTGCAGTAGCATTTCCCCTTCTAGTAGTGCAAAATGTATTAAACGTGAAAACGTGAAATTTACACATCCGACCTTCCTTGCAAACCATTTTACCCCATAGTAACCTTCCCTTGCAAACAACACACAACTCGAACTTCGAGCTTCCATGCATACGCCCCAGAATCCCACCTTCCCTCTCCTCCCTCTCTAACCTGACCAGGTTACCTCTAGAGGCCTTTATTGTGACCGAACCTACCCTGTGTGAACCAACCCTACTCATCCTCACCTCCCAGCCCCCCCATCCTTCTCTTGCTTGTTCCTCAGTTCTGCTCACACCAGCACACCTTCTTCCATTGTGCGGCATACCGACCCTGCCTCCAAAAAAAGAAAGAAAAAAAAGAGAGAAACCCCTCCGCTACAAAATAATTATATATGTCCACCAGGGATCATTAGCCATCCTTTCTGAGGCATTGATGTTTCTTTCTCAAATTATTTCACCCTTCAGAGAGTTCTTCTAGAGCTCTTGGTCCTTCCATGGCCTTTCTTTATTTTCTTCCAACCACCTCTTCACCCCCTCTGGGATTCAAAGAACTGTGTTCCCCCATCTGTGGTAATCCTTAGGCAGGCAGGATATAGTCAAGCGTATTTGATCTTTAATTGTAGTAAAAAGTGTTTTACTTCCGTGCACTGTGCTCTACGCTTTTGGAGGTCCTGGGAAAAATTTGGGTATATGGCCCCTTAAAAAACATATTGCCTTTTTCTCTGGCCCTTTGGAGGATAATGAGTTTATCCCTGTAGTTATATACCTTTGCCAATAAGGGTCTAGGGTACCCCCCCCGGGGGAAATGGGGGGGTACATGGTATTCTCCCCAAAGAGTCTTTAAGCCCCTCCTCAAAGAATGCTGCCGGATATGGGCCTTCGCTCTGCTCGGGCATACCCACTATTCTAATGTTATCCCTCCTTAGCCTGTTTTCCATATCATCAATTTTGAAAGTGTACATATTCACTTTCTTTTTCAAGTCCTGAAGTGAGTTTTAATTAGGTTGTGTTCATCCTCCAAAGAACTGACCCTTTCCTCCACCGCTATAGTCCTCTCCTGTATCTGCTGGATATTGTGACGGGCATGGGAAACCTCTTCCCTAATGCCCCTCATTTGCTCAAAGAGCTCACATAAGGTGGATTTGCAGGTGTTTACTGCCTGCAGAACTTCCATCAATGAAGGCCCTGCTGGAGATACAGGTGATGGCAAACTGGTGGAAGGTTCAGAGTTACCCTCCCCAGGGGTAATGGCCACACTGGTTTCTGGACCATGGTCTATAGTTGGTTGGCCCTGACTTTTCCTGCCAGAGTTGATACCCTGCTGTGTCTTGGCCTGGAGTTGCTGCCCCCCTTTGGCCATAGACCCAACAGGGGAATGAGCAAATTTCTCTAATTTGGCCGCAGTTGTCTGAGCCACTTTAGGTTTATCCTTGACAGGTTTCTGTGAGCTGTTCAAGTCTTGTGGGCCCGCATCCTCTCCCTTCTTTTTTACCATGGTGGCCTATGTCCGCTATGTGGGATTAAATTTCCTCCCTGGGTTAAACCGTGGGGCCGAAAAAGGACCAGCCAGGGGGGTTACCAGCTGAGAAAACGGTCCATGCGGCTCTGCGCTTGATGACAGTTCTAATTAGTCATACCGTGGATCACTGTTATTGCACCCAGATGAGGAGCTGAGACACTCCTTCTCTGGCAGCCCAGACCACCTGTGGAGGAGGTAGGCCAGCTGCTGGCACACTGCTCGGTCACTCTCAGGGCTTCCACAATGCTACACACTCATGCGGTGCCTACACCGGGCGTCCCGACCTCTCAAGCAGAAGCCACCATTCACCGCCACGGCACCGGGTCCGGCCCAAGCCCCCTAACCTCATCTCCTCCCCTCCTCACTCCTCTCCACCCGTGGAGGGGGATACGGACTGGCAGCTGACGCTCCGTCCGGCCATCTCTCTGAGCCCTCGCAGTGCCGCTCACTAGTCCCTGTACCTCTCTGTGTACCTTGTCTGTGCTGTTAAGGGCCACCTGTCACTGCCACGATACTGGGTCCGGCTGTCAGTTTCCCTATCACCCTCCACAGTATGCCGTCTGAGCAGAGTCCACTCTCAGGATCCATAGGAGGCAGGGAGAGAGATGCCCCACACGCTTCCACTCACTCCCTCATCCTTGTGCATCATCTTTAGAAGAGACTTCCTTCTGGGTTGACAGCCATGCAAACAAATTTGATGCAGTGTGGTGTGAGCACTGAATGGCTGACCCCCCACCCCTTCAACCTCTGCAGCAATGCTGGTAGCACTCATATGTCCATTTCCCAAAGACAACCTCTGAATATGACGCTGAGCATGTGCACTCAACTTCTTTGGTCGACCAAGGCGAGGCCTTTTCTGAGTGGAACCTGTCCTGTCAAAGCACTGTATGGTCTTGTCCACTGTGCTGCAGCTCAGTTTCAGGGTCTAGCCTAGGCCATCTTTATGTAGAAGTGAATAAAGAAAAAATGTGCAGAAGGAAAGAGCAGCAAGCACACTACCTGACCAGAAGTACAAACAAGATGTAAAAAGACAGTGCTGCTCTAAACAATCATTGTAATTATATAAAATAAAATAAAAATAATAATAAGTAATATTTTCAGTGACAATTCATCATAAACCATGGCATACCCCTGCGGGTATCATATAAAGTGCTTAGTGTTTCGTATACAAAATATGGTGAATATACAATTATTAATGCAATATGAAAAAAGGAAAGGAGCAGGGGAAATAATGAGTCTCTAATAGGGAGTCCCAAAAAGTGAAAACGCTTCAACAAAGCTGCTTCCTAGTGGGGTATAGAGTCTCCAACTTCCATGGATCACCAGTGCCACCACCGACAGAAAAGCCAAAATCTCTGCTTACCAGAGAGGTTAGATTCACGTGACCATATGGCCAGTAAATCAATCAGGCTTGTGTGGGACAAACCCAATGGATCACCAGTGCGTGGTTGAACTTGATGGAAGTAACTCCGGTTAGGCAGCTATTCCACTCAGCCCGCAAATGGGGGAACAGGAAAGGCAGTCCACAGTATTCCTTACACCATTGAGTCACATGCAGTAAAAAATAAGAGAAACTCCACATAGCTTAAATTCAAAAATACCTTTTTATTGATATAGGTGCACAAATGGACATAAAAGCCAGCATACAAAGAATAAAATCAAATAAAAGACTACTGTGATCAGCACCCAAGCCTCATCTGATGTGTTTCGCCCAATTGGGGCATGGGGCTCGTGTGCCAACATCACAGTATATATACCTTTCCAATCAATCACCATTCTAAATTGAAATTGGTGCCAAAACAGTGGTTTTTCGCACGTTTCCGCCCTATAGACCAAAGATGGCGCTGACATGCCTTCCATGCCTCATTCCAAACACCCACTAACCTATCATAATGCTTGAACAATGGACGTGACATCAATACCGCGTCACGTCCGGCCTGGGGCGGACGTGACCTCACCATGGCATCACGTCTGCTCTGATGGGTAAACAGAGAACCAGGAAAAGGGGAAAAGGCACCCACATCTTCCATAACTAAATCCTGGGTCCGACCCTACAAATACTTTATGAATATCGACAATCTAGACATAGAAACAATTCATATGCAATCATAATGCAGTGAGTAAAACGAACGCACCTAGTGTGGAACAATGATATGGTTAAATCATCTCTGGAGATATATAACCAAAAAAACAAGTAGGTTATTAAACACGAACGTCCAGTCAGACATAAGGTATACATTAGGGGCAAGAAAAAATTATATAAAAATCATAAAAAGACAGATCCAAATAGATAATAATAATAATAATAAGGGCCGAAAAAGATGACTATAAAATACAACGATGAAATATAAAGTGAATATATAGTGAAGTGATAAAATTATTTAACCAATCACTATCAATGGTGGCACAAGTTCAAAATTATAAATACATCATTACTTCACAATCTATAGGTCTTTGCACATAAACACAAGTATGATATGTGGAAAAAGTGTGGAAAATATTATGAGAAAAATATATCTGTACATATATATCTCAAACAATAAAACATTTTTTTTTAAAATGTATAGAAATATAAATCGAAAAATACATATCAAAAATAGTCAAAAAATATGGAAAAGAATATATATCAAAAGAATTATTATTAAAAAATATATCAAAAAGATATAAAAAAATACCAAAAATGTCAAAAATACATATCTTAAAACACATAAAGGGGCAAAACAATATAGCAAGAACGGGAGTGGGACCACTACGCACTATTAATAAAGGTGTTGATGTCCCACTCCACGTTCATGGCATAAGGATAATATGACCGTATTTCATAGATCCAAAAGGTCTCTAGTCTCAACACACCCCTCTTTTTGGAAAACCCCCCCTCCATGGGAGGGACATATCGGTCTATGGCTTTAAAGTGGGTACCCTTAGGATCACCTTGATGTTGTCGGGCATAGTGTTTGACCACACTATGTTTTTTGGTGCCCCCTAAAATATTGGAGATATGCTCTCCCACTGTAGTGGATAAAGAGTGTGTGGTTTTACATCTTTATGTAGAGCAACAATTCTTTTTTTCAGATCCTCAGAGAGTTCTTTGCCACGAGGTGTCATGTTGAACTTCCAGTAACCAGTATGAGAGAGTGAGAGCGATGACACCAAATTGAACACACCTGCCCCCCATTCACACCGGAGACCTTGTAACACTAGAGAGTCACATAACATCGGGGAGGGAAAATGGCTAATTGGGCCCAATTTGGGTGTACTCACTTTTGTTGCCAGCGGTTTAGACATTAATGGCTGTGTGTATATTACCGGGTCCGCCAGGCGATCTTTCACCCCTAGATACATTGGAGTGGGGCACAGATGGGTGTAACAGGTCCACCAATTGGTTGCAGTTTTGGGGTCCCCATGACTGACCCACTTCGGCAGGAGGGAGCGCACGCAGATACCGGTCCATGACCACACGCTCTACAATCTGGAGGCCTTGCAAGGTCTCAGGTTGCAACCACTTCCTCGTGAGATAGATCAGATTGAACATTTGCGAGCGGGGTGGCTTGTCCATGCAGTAGGACCACTGCTGCACCCGTTGAGCCCGGACGGCCATGGTGATCCCCAGGCATGCAAGTATCTCCGTTTTTAGAGTCTCATAGTCCTGGGCCTTTACTGGTTCCAAATCAAAGTAGGCCTTTTGGGATTCATCTGTCAAGAAAGGTGCTAACAGTCCCGTCCACTGCTCTTTTGGCCATCCTTCGCGATCAGCGCCTCTTTCAAAGGTTGTGAGGTACGCCACCACGTCATCTGCAGGTGTCATCTTTTGCAGGTGATAGCTGGCACGTACCATCTCTTGTTCCGCTGGCACAGGACATGCGGAGCCCTTCTTTAATTCCACCAGGGCCTCCGCAAACTGGCGGTTCATCTCCTGTTGAGCCGCTTGTTGTGCTGTGGCGGCCTCTGCGACTTGGCAGTTGGTTTCCCGCTGCTGCCGATTGCACTTTTGTTGGGCCGCAGTGGCCTGTAACAGGGCTTTTACCATGTCCTCTATCTTCCAGGAAGATTCCCGCTGAGTCCACCATGTGTGGGAAATTAGCTTGTGAGGGTCACATCCAGATGCAAACATTCGACGTGGAGGACAGTTGCTTAAAAAACTGGCGACTTGTCAGGTTTATTATTTTAGGTTTGCAAGTTCAAAACACAAACAAAAACATTAAACAAAACCTCGCCGTCTGGCGCTAAACTAAACAAACAGGTTCCTCTCTATGCAGTGTGGGGCTGTCCCCGACACCCACAAAACATAAGCACAGGGCAAACCTTGTTCTTAGAGTTCAAAATAGCACACAGAGCTCTCTCAGCTTCCTCCCTCTGAGATCCAGGATAGAGCTATCCTCTGTTCTCTTCCTGGTCATTAAATACAGGTGGAGAGAGGTTTGAGTGGACCAGAAAGACTGGGCCGGAACCAGCTTTGCCACGGTGGCCCGCAAAACCCGGGTCGGACTTCTGCTAGTCGCCTCAAAATAACCACATGCGAGGCGACAAGAATCACCCATCCATTGTGGTGCTTCACATAACGTCACTATATATATATATATATATATATATATATATATATATATATATACATATATATACATATATACATTAGGCTGTATATATATATATATATTTATTAATACACCGCCTGAAGTAGATTATATAGATTATATACTGTACACTGCCGTTTGAATGCACTGTATACATAGAAATTAAACAAAAAATACCACAGAGAAACAGTGACACAGTTTCTGCCAGTGTCCTATAATGATACAGAAAATACTAAGAGGAATCAGTACGGGAACTGAAACCTCATGGGAGATCCCCTTTGGACATTGCTGGGAGGGGTATAAGCTCAGTTTTAGTTCTCTATGATCCTGGGTACATGCTACTACTCAGTCCTTGATACCTATACACCTTTATACACATATGTATTCCTCTAGATATACACCTGCTTTATATCTTCTTTGCTATTTAGCTGCAGATTACGTACTGTGGCCAGCAGACATAGCCACCCTTGTGGTCGCTCTGCTTCATGCTCATTTTGGGACCTCCCCATGCGCCCGTCTGATCTGGCTGCTCCTGGTACCTAGACGGGCACCCCTTGGGCTGTTTTGGATTTACACTGTATGTGCCACTCAATACATACGTAAGTGTGTCGTTTCCCCTCAAGGGAGTTCATATATGACTTGTTGTACATTATTGCCTTTTTGCATATTGAATATTCTTTACTTTCAACATATCACGCTTTATTCGCAGATAGGAATTACTATGTCTAGCTCTCAATGCAATTCTCCCTGAAGAAGGATATAACTCCGAAACACGTTGGGATGATTCCACTTTAATGTGGCTATATAGGCGTTCAACTCCTGCATATTGAGTACGGTTTATTCTTGTACTGTATTGTGTCACCTATATCTTAAATGTTTGTATCTAATATATATGGCCTGTTCTATGCCTTATAAATCTTTAATGACCCATCTACACTTGAATGTTTTTAATTTTCTATAATCAATAAAAAGATATATTTTTTATAATCCCTCCGACATTTTTACATATACTCTCTTCCCTAAAAGTCCAAAGGGGATCTCCCATGAGGTTTCGGTTCCCATACTGATTCCTCTTAGTATTTTCGGTATCATTATAGGACGTTGGCAGAAACTGTGTCACTGTTTCTCTGTGGTATTTTTTGTTTAATTACCAATTATTAGGGTAGCAGATAACCTATCCTATCACAGAAACCTCTGACAATATTGCTCCCTTTCTAGGCCACTTCATTGTGCTAGACCCCTTTCCCCCTCCTGTATCCTCCCCACCTCCACTTTCC
The DNA here is from genome assembly GCA_018402905.1 of Glandirana rugosa. Taxonomy (NCBI): domain Eukaryota; kingdom Metazoa; phylum Chordata; class Amphibia; order Anura; family Ranidae; genus Glandirana; species Glandirana rugosa. Next base: position 15,005 of record BLSH010478089.1, read on the forward strand.
ATCATGGCCAACTACCATGGTGAACAATGGACTTCTTTTATGTCCAATGTCCATGATAATTGTGAGAAAAATTAGTCTGTCAAATCTGCAATTGCATCCATCTATATTAATCTATGTCAAATACTGAAAAAAAAAGTCACTACTATATTGGAATATTAGGAACTTTGAGGACTATATAAAAGGGGATATAAACCCTTTCAGACTACGGGTCCAAATCTTCCCCTCTTTTGATAACATAGATTCTGTGTTTAAAAAAACATGGGAAGATAATCTAAAAGTGTGCTCTAAAACTATGATGTCCCTACTGATCCAAGAGTATAAAAACGTATGACTGAGATGGACAGTCAAATTGATACTTTGCAAAAACATTTCCTACCCTTTCAAACCAATACACTCGCCTCTGACCTAGAGGCTAAATTTAAATCTCATTTAGAGAAATTGAATAAGGATATCTTGATCAGTAAGGACAAAAATTCCAACGTGACCTTAAAGCCTTTCGTGAAGGGAAGGCATACAAATGGCAACAACCCACCCCAAACAAACGTATGACCTCCAATAGCTCTAAGTCATATATACGTGACAATATTTCTGAAACATCTTTGCACTCATCTGCATCCTTTTCATCTTTTTCTTTTCCTGTAGGCCAACAGAAAAACACCCGACGCTCCAAGCGCCGTCGACACGGTGACAGCTCACATGATGATTCCCCTCTGTCGGACATGTCCCATTCAGACACAGATAGTACTCGTGGAGATCATTCCCACGGCGAACCACGCACCAGCACATCTACTCAACTTACACCATATACCACTCGTAATACCCCCCATCCCACACATGTGTACCAATCTAAGCCGCACCCTCAGCTACCTGCATGAGGGACTTTTTTAGATCAGTTACGCACCAGAACACAATCACATCAACTCAAAGCCAACACAGCCAAAACAACCAAAAAACAAAACACAAATCAACCACATTGAAAGTTGTGAATTTATCTACACATGTCCTGTCCCAGGAGGAAATTAGCGTCCTAGCCAAGGGCTTAACATTCTGCCCGGGTATTCACCTAGACAAATTTGAAACTGTCAAAGACATTTATCTCTTTATACGGAATGTATTACTTAAGAGCCTTCATGCAAAAAAAAACACAGCACCCTCCACCCTTACATGTCATTACTGATTCCCAAGCTCTTGAACATCTGATCTCACTGTTGGAAGAAAATGACTCCCCTGAGCTCATTGACTCTATAGATTTGGAAACTTTACAGATTGCAGTTGACACTACAACAGATACAAGTAATGCAATGACCACAATACCACCACACACTTCTATACTCAAAATGAAATCAGCCTTGTATCCTCCCTCCAGTCCCAACCGCAACGCAGCCACCTTTTTGAAATTGGTGTCTAACGACATCACTCAGTTGCGCCAGATGCCTAACCCACACCCTAACCTTTCACCTCAAGAGAAACTAGCATTAAACAAACACTCTAGCTAAAAACCCAGACATTGTTATAAAACCCTCCGACAAGGATGGTAACGTTGTTGTCATGAACAACACTAACTATATCAATATGTGTATGCAAATACTTAACAACTGAGAATGGTATCGACCTATTTCAGCCATCGTATTGGACAAATTCAGCAAAAAGTTCTATGCTTTTGTAGATGAGGCTTATTAGCACAATATAACTAAACAAATTTGGGAGTTTATACGAATTAGGCACCCTCATGAGTCAACTTTTTATGCTTTACCCAAACTGCATAAACATGCCACCAACTCCCTGGACGACCAATTGTCTAGGGTTGTGGTAACCTCACCGAAAATTTAAGTCAATTAGTGGATAATCAACTAAAACCACTAGTAATACAACTTCCCTCATTCGTTTGTGACACAATACACTTCCTACAAATCATTGAAACCCTTCAAGTAGATGAAGATACATTGCTTGCTGCCACTGACGTGGAAGCACTGTACAGCGCAATCCCACACGATAAAGGCCTTGCAACCATGCTGTGTAAGCTTTTGTACTCCTCTACTTCTCAACCACAGTCTGACAAATTCATCTTCCAGGCCCTACAGTTCATTCCTGAACACAATGTTTTCTCATTTAATGGATCCCACTTCCTCCAGGTGCAGGGGGTAGCGATGGGGACCTGCTGTGTCCCATCGTATGCCAACCTGTACCTGGGGGCTTGGGAACGTACCCTATGGCATGATCCTGATATGTCGGTGTATGCGACCCACGTACTTACGTGGTGTCACTACATTGACAATATCTTTATGCTATGGAAGGGCTCTACCTCTCTTCTTGAACAATTCATTACACAAATCAATCACAATGACTTCAATCTACATTTCACTATGACATATAGTTCCCAACAACAACCCTTTTTGGATGTCATGATTCATAAACTTGCAAATGGACATTTGTCCAGTCAACTTTTTTGGAAACCGACCGCAGGGAACTCCCTACTACACGCTACTAGTTTCCATCCAAAACCACTATTGGTATCTATTTTTTTCCCACAAATAGAGCTTTCTTTTGGTGGCATTTGATACCCTTTGTGTCATTTCTGATCACCGCTATAAACAAAAGAAGAGCAACAATTTTGCAAAAAGACCCAAATTTCTTACTTTTTGCTAAAAAATGTTTTTTTAATCGGTTTTGGTCGATTTATGTTCTTCCTCATATTTTTGGTAAAAAAAAAAAATTGCAATCTGCGTTTATTTATTGGTTTGCGCAAAAGTTGCCGCGCTTACGAATGATAATTAATTTCTGGAGTTTTTATTTATTTTTTATTTTTTACTAGTAATAGCGGCGATCTGCGATTTTATCGGTACTGCGATATTGCAGTGGACATGTCGGACCATTTTGACACTTTTTTGGGACCATTGGCATTTATACAGCGATCAGTGCTATAATAATGCACTGATTACTGTGTAAATACCATTGGCAGTGAAGGGGTTAACCTGAAGGGGGCGCTCTAAGGGTTTACTGTGTTCCCTCACTGTGTTCTAACAGTATTGGTGCTGGTTTGGCAGGGGGAGGGGAGTGATCACGACTTCCATATACAGGAAGCCTGTGATCACAGCCCTTCCCTCTCTGTCAGAACGGACCTCCGTTCTTTCACTGCGGGGGGCCATCGCAGGTAGCCGGTGGTGATCGAGTCTGCCCTACCCACTCCCTGGCCCCCTGGAACACAGCGCGCACTACTGACCATACCATCCGTATCATCACTACATATTCAACCCAACACAAGCAAATCAGACACATCCTTGGCAGGTATTGGCACCTCCTGACCATGGACCCCACCTTGGCCCCTTTCATCCCCGAGACTCCAGCCATTACCTTCAGGAGGGCCCCCTCCATTGGTGACAGGCTGATCTTGAGTGAGTTTAGGGCCAATAGGGGAGACCCATTTATTTGCAGGGGCACTTCTCCCTGCGGAGGATGCAATTATTGTGAGTATATGGACAGACGCACCCACATTAAATTACCCAACCATCAGGTTTTTCATCCAAAGCACTATGTACCCCCGGCATAGTGTACCTGCTTTCTTGTGAATGCAGGTGCTACTATGTCGGGAAGACCATCAATGAATTCTGGAAGAGGATCTACCAACATCTTTCCACCATATCCAAACAAGATTCAGATACTACCCTTGGCTGACATATGGCCACTGCACATCCTACTATCCTCCACAAAATTCACTTTTTGGCACTTGATCAAATTCATATCGGCTCCCAGGGCAGCGATTTTAATAAACGCCTCCTATAGTGCGAGCTGTGATGGATTTAAAACCTACGAGCTACATGCCCCAGGGGTTACATGAAGCATTACAAATAGTGTTGAGCGAACCCGGACCCGGACCCGGACATTTCAAAAATCGTTCGGGTTCGGTCCGGGGTTCTGCTATTTTACTCCACGTGTTGAGAAGCTGCAGGGCAGCCAATCAACAAGCGTTTCACTGGTTTGCCCTTAGAAGCCATCACAGCCATGCCTACTAATGGCATGGCTGTGATTGGCCAGTGCATCATGTGACCCAGCCTCTTTATAAGCTGGAGTCACAGTGCTGCAGTCACATGCTCCTTGGGTTAGTGTAGGGAAAGGTAGCTGACGGCGTGAGGGACAGATTTGAGACATTTTAAGACCTGATCCTGCATCCTGAGATAGATTACTTTACTACTGCTGTCTGTGCTGTTGCTCTGAGGACAGATAGCAGAAATTAGAGATTTCACATACCGCTGCTTTGAGTTGCAGATCAAGCT
>BLSH010478089.1:27545-40332 GCA_018402905.1 Glandirana rugosa
ACGCGTATATATATATAATATATATATATATATATATATATATATATATATATATATATATATATATGCGCATACTAGGCTGTATATATATATATATTAATACACCACCTAAAGTGGATTATATACTGTACACCGCCGAATGCACTGTATATATAATATACACTGAATGCAATATATATATATACATATATATATATACATATACACATATACACAGTATCTCACAAAAGTGAGTACATCCCTCACATTTTTGTAAATATTTTATTATATATTTTCATGTGACAACACTGAAGAAATTACACTTTGTTACAATGTAAAGTAGTGAGTGTACAGCTTGTATAACAGTGTAAATTTGCTGCCCCTTAAAAATAAATCAACACACAGCCATTCATTTCTAAATCACTGGCAACAAAAGTGAGTACACCCCTAAGTGAAAATGTCCAAATTGTGCCCAAAGTGTCAATATTCTGTGTGGCCACCATTATTTTCCAGCACTGCCTTAACCCTCTTGGTCATGGAGTTCACCAGAGCTTCACAGGTTGCCACTGAAGTCCTCATCCACTCCTCCATGACGATATTAGGGAGCTGGTGGATGTTAGAGACCTTGCCCTCTTCCACCTTCCGTTTGAGGATTCCCCACAGATGCTCAACAGGGTTTAGGTCTGAAGACATGTTTGGCCAGTCCATCACCATTACCCTCAGCTTTTTTAGCAAGGCAGTGGTCAGTTAGAGGTGCGTTTGAGGTCATTATCATGTTGGAATACTGCCCTGCGGCCCAGTCATCGAAGGGAGGGACTAGAGTATAACAGTGGGAATCCATAGTGGAAAAGGATCTGGGGGTTTTGGTAGATCATAAGCTTAATAATGGCATGCAATGCCAAACTGTGGTTTCCAAAACAACCAAAAATGTTTTGGTTGAACTGGATGGACTTTTTTCAACCTGACTAACTATGTAACAAAATCCTTTCTTATATTAAGAGAGGTATGGACTTCAGAGATAGAGACATAATTTTGCCCCTGTACAAATCATTAGTAATCAGAAATCGCAAAAAGGATTATCAATCTCCTGCACTGTGCTAGAGGCCTGGGTGGGGTCTAGGTTCTCAGTTTGTGCTGACTTTAGGAGGGTAATGGTTGCCCCGCTGCTTCCCACAGACAGGGGGGGTCCGAATACTGCAAAAAAATACACAGGTGGCGCGTGGCCTAGTGCATTATCCTCTATAAAATGTATTAATTAAAAAGTAAGTAGCATACTCACAAACAAAGCTTGAATATAGGCATATCAAGAGACCACCATCATCAAGGTCTGTACTGTGTACATTCCCCAACTAAGGGGGCTGTCTCCAGCTGACAATGGATTTTGACGCGTTTCAAAGTGGACCTATTCCTCAGAGCCATCCAAGCAAGACTGAATTCCAGGCTTATACGCCATTGCCATCTGGAGACAGCCCCTTAGTTGGGGAATGTACACAGTACAGACCTTGATGATGGTGGTCTCTTGATATGCCTATATTCAAGCTTTGTTTGTGAGTATGCTACTTACTTTTTAATTAATACAGGTTATAGAGGATAATGCACTAGGCCACGTGCCCCCTTTGTTTTTGTTTTTTTGTACAAATCATTAGTAAGAACTCATCTGGGATATGCAGCTCAGTTTTGGGCACCAGTTCTCAAAAAGGATATCGGGAAACTGGAGAAAGTGCAGAGAAGGGCAACCACACTAATAAGAGGCATGGAGGAGCTCAGCTATGAAGAAAGATTAGAGGAACTGATTGTATTCTCTCTTGAGAAGAGGAGATTAAGGGGGGATATGATCAACATACAACGTACAAATACATAAGTAGTCCATATAGTGAACTTGGTGTTAAGTTATTTACTTTAAGGTCATTACAAAGGACAAGGGGGCACCCTTTACATCTAGAGGAAAAAAGATTTCATCTCCAAAATACGGAAAGGTTTCTTCACAGTTAGAGCTGTGAAAATGTGGAATAGACTCCCTCCAGAGGTTATTTTGGATTGCTTTAAAAAAGGCCTGGATTCTGTCCTTAATGTAAATAATAAAACTGGGTACTAATATTTTTAGGTAAAGTTGATCCAGGGTGAATCAGATTGCCTCTCGGGGGATAAGGAAGGAATTTTTTCCCCTGCTATAGCAAATTGGATCATGCTTTGCTGGGGTTTTTTGCCTTCCTCTGGATCTACTGTGGGTGAAGGATTGCATATGGGATTGTATGGTTATATATAATTTTTCTATTTTTTCTCATTTTTTTTTTTTGGTTGAACTAGATGGACTTGTGTCTTTTTTCAACCTAACTATGTAACTATGCTCTGCTTCAGTATGTCACAGGACATGTTGGCATTCATGGTTCCCTCAATGAACTGTAGCTCCCCAGTGCCGGCAGCACTCATGCAGCCCCAGACCATGACACTCCCCCACCATGCTAGACTGTAGGCAAGACACACTTATCTGTGTACTCCTCACCTGGTTGCCGCCACACACGCTTGACATCATTTGAACCAAGTAAGTTTATCTTGGTCTCATCAGACCACAGGACATGGTTCCAGTAATCCATGTCCTTAGTCTGCTTGTCTTCAGCAAACTGTTTGCGGGCTTTCTTGTGCATCATCTTTAGAAGAGGTTTCCTTCTGGGATGACAGCCCAGTCTCTAAACAGTCTCTTCAAAGTTTGAAAAGCGCTCTGTGCTTCCGGAGTCCAGGTGAACCTGGTATTCTGTTTGGTTAGTTGAGTGATTGGTGAAATAACAGCAGAAAAACCCCGGATGAATTTTCTATAGAAGTTGGCAAAACCAACAAAGCGCTGTACCGCCTTTTTATCCGCTGGTGGGGGCCACTCCACAATAGCTGAGACCTTTTGAAGGTCCAAAGTCGTGCCTGTAGTGGAGATGTGGAACCCCAGGAAGGCGATCTCTGTGCGCTCAAAATCACACTTCTCGGCTTTGGCGTACAAGCCATGCAGCCGTAAGCGGCTGAGTACGCTCCTGACATGCTTCCGATGTTCTTCCAGGGAGGGGGAGAAAATGAGAATATCGTCAAGATAAACTACCACGAACTGGTCAAGAAAATCCCTGAAAATATCATTGACCAAGAGCTGGAACGTGGCCGGGGCGTTGCACAGTCCGAAGGGCATGACTAGATATTCGAAATGACCGAATCGGGTCCGGAATGCCGTTTTCCACTCATCCCCCTCCCGTATACAAATCAAATTGTAAGCTCCCCAGAGATCCAGCTTGGTGAAAATGGTTGCGGAGCCAAGGTGTTGGAACAATTCCAGGACTAGTGGCAAGGGGTACCTGTTCTTGATTGTAATTTTGTTAAGGTCCCGGTAATCAATACACGGCCGGAGGGTATGATCCCGCTTCTCCACAAAGAAGATCCCAGCCCCTGCCGGAGAAGTGGAAGGCCGAATGAAACCCTTTTGTAGGTTTTCCTCCAGATAGGCTTTGAGAGCCCCGAGCTCTACTTCAGAGAGGGGAAAGATCCTACCAAACGGGACCTCGGCCCCCGGTAACAGCTCTATCGGGCAATCATACGACCGATGTGGAGGTAGGGTATCAGCTCCTTTCTTGCTAAAGACATCTAGGAAGTCTTGATACGCCTCTGGGACAACAAGGCGGCACTCCGAGTCCGGGTCAGGGTTAATGGACATCACCACTGGGGTTGCTCTCTGGGATGGCTGAAAGCAGTTGTTCAGGCAATATGGAGACTGGAACCGGACCTTTCCCTCATCCCACTCAATGTGTGGGCTGTGTGCTCGGAGCCATGGAAGACCAAGAATCACAGGGAATAGTGGGGAGGAGATGGCGTCCAAGACTAAAAACTCAGAGTGGCCTTCAGCCGTTCGGGCTGGCAGAGAAAAAGTCTCCTGGGTAACTGTGCCAGACTTGATGTCTGACCCATCGGCTAGGCGGATCGACATTGGGCGCTCCTTGGGTCTGAGAGGAACCTGATGTTGAGCAGCGAAAGATAAGTCGATGAAACAACTACATGCTCCTGAATCCAAAATGGCTGAGACTTGGATGCTCTTTCCCGGGAGCTGCAGGCGGAGGAGGAGAGTCAGATGAGGCTGCGAACTCGGCAGCGATAGCACCTCCCCTGGGACTGGCTTGGGGGTCTTGCTGATCTTGACCGGGCAGCCCCTCACTCTGCCCAGAACCGCCACAGTAGAGGCACAGGTTGTGGTCCATCCGCCACTGGCGTTCCTCAGAGGACAGGGGTAGATGGACAAACTCAGCCGGCATTGGCTTGGGAATAGGAGGGACAGACCCCCGAGATGACATCCAGGAAGGACGCAGAGATACTGTGGCCTTCTCTGCTCTGCACTCCCGCAGGCGGCGGTCTATCCGGATGGCCTGGCTGATTAGTGCTTCGAGGGTATGAGGGACCCCCACGCAAGCCAGCTCGTCCTTAAGGGAATCGGAAAGTCCAAGCCGGAACTTGGTGGTGGAGAGCCGCATCGTCCCAGGCGGTTTCAGCGCTCCAGCGCCGGAACTAAGAAACATAGTCCTCTACAGGGAGGCAGTCCTGCCGGAGGGCGTAGAGCGCGGCTTCCGCTGTGGCTGCCAGGTGTGGGTCCTCATATAGTTGGCCCATAGCAAGGAAGAACCTGTCCAGGGTGGTGGTTTCAGGGGCGTTTTGCTCCAATAAGCGGTGAGCCCAGGCCTGTGGGTCGTCCTGAAGAAGTGAAATCACCAGGCCCACCTTGGTGGCTTCCAAAGAAAACGAGCGGGGCTGGAGAGCAAAGTATAACTTGCAGGAACTGCGGAAAGCCCTGAATTTCCTGCGGTCCCCCGCAAACCGCTCAGGCATAGGCACCCTTGGATCCGTGGGCAGATTCCCTGTTGTGTGGGTAGGCGTATGACCTCCGCTCGGAAGGATAGGAGTGGCCAGGTCCTGTACTTGGTTTTCCAAGCGTACATATGCTTCCTGAAGGGTTTTTACTGCTTGGGTTAATCCAGCGAGATGTACACATACTTCCTGCATGGGAGAGGCCCCGGCGCAGACTCTGACATGGCTGTCCGCTTCTGTCACGTACCTGGTGGTAGAGTCTGGCTTATGCGGGGGAGCAACCTCTCTTGCGGCCCTGGTTCGAGAACCCCTGATAGTGGGAACAGGGAGCTCAGGAGCACAGGGGGCACGAGGGCTTGACAGTCCTTAGTTGGTAGGCGGAAGTCCACTGGAGCTCGTGTAAACAGGAGAGTAGTGGTTCAGTCCGAGTTGGCAACTAGCGGGCGGTGCGGTACAGCGCGATCAGGCAAACGGATGGTCGGGTACAGGCAGGGTCGGCAACGTGCTGGCAGAAAAGGTACAAAAGGGTTTAAACAAGCAGATGGTCGTAGGCAAGCCGGGGTCAGATGCAGGTCAGATGCAGGCGGATAGCAACAAGTCCAAAGGGATAGCCGGGGTCACAGGAACAGGAAGTCACTCTAGAATAGTTGCCGGGGACACAGGTGCAGGAAACGCTGTAGAGCAGACAGCACCGGGCACTAAGTCCTGCAGGTTTAAATAGGGCCGATTGGCGCCTGTTTCCGGCGCGTGCACGATCGCACGCAAACGCACACAGGCGCGCGCACCACCGCGGAAACCACCGGAACTGCTGTCCTTTCCTGACACATGCAGACCAATTTGATGCAGTGTGCGGCATATGGTCTGAGCACTGACAGGCTGACCCCCCACCCCTTCAACCTCTTTAGCAATGCTGGCAGCACTCCTACGTCTATTTACCAAAGACAACCTCTGGATATGGCGCTGAGCATGTGCACTCAACTTCTTTGGTTGACCATGATGAGGCCTGTTCAGTTTCAGTGTCTTAGCAATCTTCTTATAGCCTAGGCCATCTTTATGTAGAACAACAATTCTTTTTTCAGATCCTCAGAGTTCTTTGCCATGAGGTGCCATGTTGTACTTCCAGTGACCAGTGTGAGAGAGAGAGAGAGAGTGATCACATCAAATTTAAGACACCTGCTCCACTCTCACACCTGAGACCTTGTAATACTAACTAATCACTTGACATCGGGAAGGTAAAATGGCTAATTGGGCCCAATCTGGACATTTTCACTTTACATTGTAGTTATTTTGAGGGGACAGCAAATTTACACTGTTATACAAACGGTACACTCACTACTTTACTTTGCAGCAAAGTGTAAATTCTTAAATGTAGTCACATGAAAAAATGTGAGGGGTGTACTCACTTTTGTGAGGTACTGTATATATTTTTACACTGCCTGCACTGCCTCTATATACTGTACACTGAATGCAGCGTATATATATATATATATATATACACACACACACACATACACACACAGCATCTCACAAAACTGAGTACACCCCTCACATTTGTGTAAATATTTTGTTATAACTTTTCATGTGACAACACTGAAGAAATGACAATTGGCTACAATGTAAAGTAGTAATTATACAGTTTGTATAACAGTGTAAATTTTCTGTCCCCTCAAAATAACTCAACACACAGCCATTAATGTCTAAACCGCTGGCAACAAAAGTGAGTACACCCCTAAGTGAAAATGTCCAAATTGGGGCCAAAGTGTCAATATTTTGTGTCACCACCATTATTTTCCAGCACTGCCTTAACCCTCTTGGGCATGGAGTTCAACAGAGCTTCACAGCTTGCCACTGGAGCCCTTTTCCACTCCTCCATGATGACATCACGGAGCCGGTGGATGTTAGAGACCTTGCGCTCCTCCTTCCATTTCAGGATGCCCCACAGATGCTCAAAAGGGTTTAGGTCTGGAGACATGCTTGGCCAGTCAATCACCTTTACCCTCAGCTTCTTTAGTAAGGCAGTGGTCGTCTTGGAGGTGTGTTTGGGGTTGTTATGTTGGAATACTGTCCTGTGGCCCAGTCTCTGAAGGGAGGGGATCATGCTTTGCTTCAGTATGTCACAGTGCATGTTGGCATTCATGGTTCCCTCAATAAATTGTATCCCCCCAGTTACGGCAGCACTTATGCGGCCACAGACCATGACACTTCCACCACCATGCTTGACTGTAGGCAAGACACACTTGTCTTTGTACTCCTCACCTGGATGCCACCACAAACGCTTGACACCATCTGAACCCAATACTTTTAACTTGGTTTCATTAGACCACAGGACATGGATCCAGTAATCCATGTCCTTAGTCTGCTTGTCTTCAGTAAACTGACTTTCTTGTGTATCATCTTTAGAAGAAACTTCCTTCTGGGATGACAGCCATCCAGACCAATTTGATGCAGTGTGCGGCGTATGGTCTGAGCACTGACAGGCTGACCCCCCCACCCCTTCAACCTCTGCAGCAATGCTGGCAGCACTCATACATCAGTTTCCCAAAGACAACCTCTGGATATGACGCTGAGCACATTCATTCAATTTCTTTGGTCGACCATGGCAAGGCCTGTTCTGAGTGGAACCTGTCCTGTTAAACTGCTGTATGGTCATGGCCACCGTGCTGCAGCTCAGTTTCAGGGTCTTGGCAATCTTCTTATAGCCTAGGCCATCTTTATGTAGAGCAACAATGAAGGGACATATCGGTCTATGGCTTTAAAGTGGGTACCCTTAGGATCACCTTCATGTTGTTGGGCATAGTGTTTGACCACACTATGTTTTTTGGTACTCCCTAAAATATTGGAGATATGCTCTCCCACTCTAGTGGATAAATAGTGTGTGGTTTTGCATCTTTATGTAGAGCAACAATCCTTTTTTTCAGATCCTCAGAGTTCTTTGCCATGAGGTGGCATGTTGAAATTCCAGTGACCAGTATGCGAGAGTGAGAGTGATAAAACCAAATTTAACACACCTGCTCCCCATTCACACCTGAGACCTTGTAACACTAACGAGTCACATGACACTGGGAAGGGAAATGGCTAATTGCGGCCAATTTGGATATTTTCACTTAGTTTTTACTTAGGGGGTGTACTCACTGTTGTTGCCAGTGGTTTAGACATTAATGGCTGTGTGCTGAGTTATTTTGAGGGGACAGCAAATTTACATTGATATACAAGCTGTACACTCACTACTTTACATTGTAGCAAAGTGTCATTTCTTCAGTGTTGTCACATGAAAAGATATAATAAAATATTTACAAAAATGTGGGGGTGTACTTACTTTTGTGAGATACTGTGTATATATATATATATATATATATATATATATATCTGCATATACGCTACACTGTATCTATACACTACACTGCCTTCAGACCACTAGCTAAACTAGATCGATGTACCAGTCTCCAGTCTCCACGTTCACACATTACATACAGCCGCTGTTCAAGCAGCCTTATATAGTGTGGGGGGAGGGTTTGAGACCCCTGAGCAATGATTGGCCTCTGACCAATCATGGCTCTCACAGCAGAGCACACTGTGATTGGCTAAAGCATGCAGGTCAGGTGGGGTGCTCGAATTTGGCGCGAACACCCCATAATGTTCAAGATTCGGTGAACGGGCAAACTTACGTTCGACTCAAACAGCGGACCCATCCCTACCCGGGTCCCATCCATTCAAAAGGGGGGCCCCGGGCCCCTGCTTTCATATTGCAGACACCGATCCTCCTCTGCCTCCCGCTGCAGTGCTGCCAGCTTCTCCTCCTCCTTCTCCCTCCAGCTGCACTGCAGGGGGATTGGTTCTAGCACATGCACCGTTTCCATCTGCTGTCTGGTGCCCCCTGTGTGCCCCTTTTCCCCACAGTGCTACTAGCTTCCCCCCTTTACTTTCCTGCCAGCAGCTGCAGCAGGCACAAATATGGCTGTTTCAGGATGGAGAGCAGGGGAAGGGGCAGGTAAAAATGTTAATTTATTTCCCATGTCTTTCCAGAATGAACACAGTGAGTGATCGTACCAATCAGTCTTGTGTCCATTCTTCACTGAATCACAGTAAACTGTATTTACCATGCTTTGGTTTGTGAATGAGCAGGAAACCTCTGAGCACTTCCTGTTCATTCATCTGTGCAGCTGAGGTTGCAGAGAAAGAGAATGATAAATCCATGTTCTCAGTCACTTTCGGCCAGGGGGGCCCTGTTAGGTAGGCTGCATGGGGCCTTGTGATTTCTAACAGCAGCCCTGTCTGAAGGGATCCTGACAATAATGACTGGCAGCTGAGCTGACTCAGGCTCTCAGCACACCACTGAAAGCCTGAGCCAGCTGCTCCCATCCCCCTGCACAGTCTGGCACTCCAGTGTGCGCTGAAAGTCACCGCTCTGTGTTAAGAGTGGACCCAAGAACTGATCAGCGGTCTTTGATTACTTCTCGGTGTAGAGCTGGCAGGGGACAGTTGCAGCTTCAGACCGATGCTGCAGCCTTTGGATCTGACACTTCTCTTTTAAAGGCATTTATGACAAATGTTATTAAAGAAGTAACAATATTTGTACACAACCAGCGCCTCCTTATTTATGTTGCAAAATTAAACGTGCTAATAAACAAACATGTGTTCGTGTGTACCTACCACGGTCACACATATAAGGTAGGGGGCAGCTTTCCTCAGATAAACATCTGCTGTGAATGTGAGTGAATTGGTGGTGGATAGCGCCTCCGTTCACAGTACAAATAAATAGTACACAAATATATACTAAATAACATAAAAGTCCAATGGTGATCAGATGAATAATGCTCAAACATATAATAAATTAATAAAAGTCCATTTGTGCTCGAATACTGTATAATAAACCCATAGGTGAAAAAGAGGATCATAAAATTAAATCAGTTCATAATTCAAAAGGATTAGTGCCAAAAACATATAAGAAGCCGAAAATCTTCTAAGGTGACAAAGTGCTTGAGAGGTGCTCATTAAAGTGTGCGAATGCTGTTCCAGGTGAGGCATGCAAACTGTGCCAAAACCCCCTCTGTGTCCCCACTCACCAGAAATCGTTGACCAGCTGCTTTTCAGTCAGCGGTCAAAGAGGCATGTGTCAGTGGGGAAAGACAGCAGGAAACCGGACACTGGCTAATGGACCAAACTCTTCATACACAGGGATGGTGTTCTGGATGGCTCAAGAACAAGAAAGAATCCTCATGTGTAGACCATGAAAATCTCACTTTATTGCGCAAATGGAGTGCTACTTACAGTATATTGGAATAGGGATAGCCTGTTAACAGTTCGTATCTGCGGCGGCGTGCGTTCCACGCTCCCTCTCCACTCAAACCGGAAGTGGCGTAGACGGCTGCGGCGACCAGAAGTGACGTCAACGCGTTTCGCCCTCGTGATAGGGCGTCATCACGGACCTTTTTTACGCGTTTCGCCCTCGTGATAGGGCGTCATCACGGACGAAGACCCCGGCCACAACAACACGTATATAGCAACAGACCCCGCCCTTTCTCATGGCAGGAGCCAGTAGAATCGCACACTCAATGATCCGGTCATTATGCCGAGAAACCATCTAACACTTTACCACCATAGGCCCTCCAGTGGTGAGAGGATAGAACGCACGTCCCGGGGACACACTCAGGCTCAAACAAATAAAAATGCAAATGCATACAATTTACATAAAATGCCGTTTCCCTGATTCCAGGGACGGTAATCGGAGAAATTAATAAATATAGGTGATTGCAGCATACAAGGAGTTTCTGATATACAATATTATTCCTAAACAATGGATGTGTGGATATAGTTAAATGTTAACTTTGCAGACTCATGTGAATATATCACGAGGGCGAAACGCGTTGACGTCGCTTCCGGTCGCCGCAGCTGTCTACGCCACTTCCGGTTTGAGTGGAGAGGGAGCGTGGAACGCACGCCGTCGCGGATACGAACTGTTAACAGGCTATCCCTATTCCAATATCCTGTAAATAGCACTCCATTTGCGCAATAAAGTGAGATTTTAATGGTCTACACATGAGGATTCTTTCTTGTTCTTGAGCCATCCAGAACACCATCCCTGTGTATGAAGAGTTTGGTCCATTATCCAGTGTCCGGTTTCCTGCTGTCTTTCCCCACTGACACATGCCTCTTTGACCGCTGACTGTAAAGCAGCTGGTCAACGATTTCTGGTGAGTGGGGACACAGAGGGGGTTTTGGCACAGTTTGCATGCCTCACCTGGAACAGCATTCGCGCACTTTAATGAGCACCTCTCAAGCACTTTGTCACCTTAGAAGATTTTCGGCTTCTTATATGTTTTTGGCACTAATACTTTTGAATTATGAACTGATTTAATTTTATGATCCTCTTATTAAAGAAGTAGTTAACTTCTGAAAAAAAGAAGAAGAAATGTTCTCCTGTAAGGTAATGTCATAATGTGCTAGTATGCATAGTGAGCATGGAGGAGGATGGTGGGAGTGGGTTGTCATTTACTGCTGTGTATAAGCCCACATGTATGACAGTCACGTAGGCTGCTCAGATGTGATAGGGAGGAAATGCGCAGCATAGAAAGTCACTGAAAACTGAGCATGTGCAGAGTTGCCACTATAGCTGCAAAATCCCTAACTGAATTGGGAACATGGACAGAAGGGGGAAATAGAGAGTAGCAGGATCAACCCGTTTTTTGCAGAATACAGAAAAGGAATCTCCTAGTGCCTGATTGATTATGAACAGCATGTAATACGGCTTTTATAGTACATCGATAGTTTATGACGTAAGTTTAGTGACACTTTAACTTGGTATCAGTCCCATGTTATTCTTTCCTCATCAGCACTGGGAGAGAAGGAGAGGGGCAGTATGAAAACCCCATCAGGTGTAATGCAATGTTCATCTGCTGACAAGGAACATGCAGACAAAGGTGAGATGACCCTTCCTCTGCTGCTCCTTCACGGTCCAGCTACAGACAGGAAGCAGGGGGACGGCCGGGCTGTATTGGATAATAGCATTAGGGAAAAGTCAGGTCAGAAAACTGCAAAAATGTGTAAATCTCAGAACTGAATGAACAAAAATACAAATAGACCATTTGTTTGAAGTTCAACTTCTTGAATTTCTATTTCTAGTCACAGTGTTGGCAATATGGTGCAAGTGATTTAACCTTTAACTTTTTGTTTAGCTTAGAGAAACTCATTATTGGTTCAAATGGGCAGCATTTATTTTCTGTTTAGACAGTCATATTCATGTTTTTTTTGTATCCTAAAAACAGTAAAACCAATATTATAACATCCAAAAAGGCAGTACAAAATAATTATTATTCTGATTTGTAGAGAACAATAACCCAAGTAGATTTCAGTTTAGATACTTCATTATCACAACTTTTTTTAAGTCCTTGTACAAAGTGTGCAGCGCCTTCAGAGCATTAAGAGCCGGTTCACACTGAGGCGATCCGACTTCATGCACGACTTTGCAGACGACTTCAGCGCGACTTTGGGCAGTTTATAGCGCGACTTACAACACGACTTCATGCCAGGCGACTTTGCTGTGGCCAATCAGAGAAGGGAGGGAGGGGGTTGCCCTAAAATAAATTTTATTCTTTTCACTGTGAAGTCGCTTCTTTTTAGATGGGGGATCCGACTTGGAGGCGACTTCCATTGATTTCTATGGGCACAAGTCGGATAGAAGTCGCCTCAAAGTAGTACAGGAACCTTTTCAGAAGTCGGAGCGACTTCAGTAGTGTACATTTAGACCGCTTCCATTCACTTCTATGGGATTTCACTTTGCAAGCGACTTGGGGCGACTTGGAGCGGCACAAGTCGCCTCCCAAGTCGCTGTAGTGTGAACCGGCTCTTAAGATTAAGTGTCTGATTAGTAGAGTGTCAACCTGTGTGTATTCTTAGACCCCCATACACACTACACAACTTTTGTTGTCTGATTTCCTTTAGATTTACCAAAACCATGTAGTGCAAGGGTCTGCCTGATTGCATA
>BLSH010478089.1:66477-77693 GCA_018402905.1 Glandirana rugosa
TTGTGACCGACAAACCGCTTGTGGACTTAACAACCCCACAAACTGGCAGTTAACGGATGTTACGTGACCCACGAACTTTACAGTCCGGGTTCGCTCAACTCTACTTCCAATACCCAGTGCATTGTAGGCAATTGACGGTCAAACACCCCAACAATTCAGGTGTTCGCCAAACAGCCAGTGTTCGGGTCGAACTTATGCTTGGCCCGAACTGTTCTCCCAACACTAGTTACTGGCATTTGTTTCCAGAATGATGTCTATGGGAAGAGTTTTTCCAGGAGGCTTGCCTTTGTAATTGCAGGGTTAAATTCCCTACCCTGCATATGCCTTTATCTTGGGAAATGAATGATGATTTACTAGAGTGGCATAGTTTATTGTGAATCAAGAATAATGGTAGGTCAATTTGCAAGGCCAGTTTCCTTTGAATACTGATATAAAATGTTACACGCGGATACTGCAGATTCTATACATTTTGGTGCCTTTTGGAATGTTTACTGGTGTGCTGGGCTCTGGCTAGATTTCTGGAGAGATAATGATCTAAAAAAATACAAAAAAAAAAAACATTGTTACTGAAACTGTTTCATGCCATGGTTGCAGCAGTAGTATGGGGCTAGAATTTTTAGCAACTAACCTATTGCTTTTGCAAACAGATAACAAACACATTATGGGGTTTATTTACTAAAGCGTTCAGTGGAGTAAATTTACTCCTGAGAGCTATTTAACTCTCAAAAATGGCAAATGGTGCTAAATAGAGCTACCAACGGTATTCACAATAGCTCTGGAGTAGATTTACACCCAAAATGGAATTCACTAAAGCTCCCAGGTCACAGATAACTCCTTACTCCAGCCCAGACCTGGAGTTGTGCAAATAGAAATAATGTTTGGAGCATGATCGGATCCCCTAAATTGTGCTAAAATATGCGGTATATTGTTTAAAGATAATCTGCTTTTAAACTGTGTGAAAAAGTGATTTCTACTCTGAAATATCTTAAAAAGTCTGAGAAGAGATAAATTCCCCGCCACCTTACTCCAAGGCACAAAGCACAGCTGAGCACAACTGAGCATGCTCAGACACAAAACAACTCTCATGGAGTAGTTCCTTGAGTAGTTAGTAAATACCAAAATGAGTGTTATTTTACACACATTTTTTGGGAGTGAAGATGAGAGTTATTTTGCCAAGTGCAAGTTTCTGCCATTCATTCTAATGGTACAATTGTTACTTTATCAAATAAATCCGTTTCATGTTGAGATGAAATGTTCTCTCAAAGGTGTCTTTACAAACCACAAACAATACCATTGCTTATGGAAATTTAAAATTAGTCCCATTTTTTTTTTTTATTCTTTTCAAATGATCCTAATTTGAGCCCCAAAAATGTGATATGTGTACCAACATCAGAAATAAAAATGTCATTACCAAAAATCTGAGGATAACTTTAATATAATTATTTTTTTTATTATATAATAATTTATTATATAATAATTAATATATTCTATGCTCACGCAGCAAGAACCACCAAAAATCTCAGATTACATTTAGAAGATTTACTCCTGACTAATGTAAGTCCTATATATTCCTAGACATGCAGTATCTGTGTATTTATGTGTAGGAGGACTTGACCTGTGTAAGCCCTGTGGTTTATAAGGTAACAACTCTGCCAACCATTGGAGACATCCTGAGTTTGATTCCCAAGCACGTTGCTTTATGTAGAGATGTTGTTTGTGCTCTCTATGTTGTTAAACATGACTCAGGGCCTTACCTAAATTATGTCTAAATGTAGTATTTATGTGTAGGAGGGTTCCAACACCATTGCAAATCTTGGCAGATATACAAGCTAGGCAATGAGGACGCCTGCTTTTACACGCGCATGAACTTTAATGGCATTCCAGTATTAGTCCGTAGGGTTCAATATTCATTTGGCCCATCCTTTGCAGCCATAACATCTTCAACTCTTCTGGGAAGGCTGTCCATAAGGTTTAGGATGTTTGTCTATGGGAGTATTTGGTTATTCTTCCAGCAGTGCATTTATGAAGTCAGGCACTGATGTTAGGTGAGAAGGCCTGGCTCACAATATCCGCTCTAATTCAGCCAAAAGGTGTCCTATCTGGTTGAGGTCAGAACTCTGTGCAGGCCAGTCAAGTTCCTTCACCCCAAACTCACTCAGCCATGTCTTTATGGATCTTGCTTTGTGCACTGGTCAAAATCATTTGGTGGAGGGGGTATTATGGTGTGGGGTTGTTTTTCAGGGGTTGGTTTGGCCCCTTAGTTCCAGTGAAGGGAACTCTTAAGGCATCAGCAAGACATTTTGGGCAATTTCATGCTCCCAACTTTGTGGGAACAGTTTGGGGATGGCCCCTTCCTGTTCCAACATGACTGCACACCAGTGCACAAAGCAAGGTCCATAAAGACATGGATGAGGGAGGTTGGTATGGAGGAACATGACTGGCCTGCACAGAGACCTGACCTCAACCTGATAGAACACCTTTTGGCTGAATTAGAGCAGAGACTTCGAGTCAGGCCTTCTCATCCAACATCAGTGCATGACCTCACAAATGCACTTCTGGAAAAATGAACGAACATTTCCATAGACACTCCTAAACCTTGTGGACAGCCTTCCCAGAAGAGATGAAGCTGTTATATCTGCAAATGGTGGCCCAACTCTATACTGAACCCTAGGCTGCCGTTATAGTTCATGTAAAGGCACATTTCCCAATACTTAGGACAATCTATTGTATATTATTTGTGATACTGAGCATGGCTATGGACTTAGGGCTGGTTCACACCACAGCGATGTACAACACTTGTGCTCACTGCTCAATAGCTTAGTGGCTAGCAAAACCACTTGGCACCCGAAAGGTTGCTGGTTCACGTCCCGGATATGCTAATGCTTGTGTTGAAGTTTATAATAAACCCCTGTTTGGGTTTCTCACCACAATCCAAAGACAGGCTGGCATTTTATTAGTCTCTTCTCCAAATAGTCTGTAATGTAAGCAAGTAATTTTGGGACTTTATATTGGAAGCTCATTGCAGCCAGGGACTTGGACATTTCAAATTGTAGGGTTTACACTGCACAGGTTCATCTGGTTAGAAAACTGTTGCTTGCATCAAGTGTTTCTCAACTCCAGTCATCAAGGCATCCCAACAGGTCATGCTTTCAGGATTTCCCTCAGATGAAACAGCTGTGGTAATTACCAAGGCAGTGAAACTGATCAAATCACTTGTGCAAAATAATAGAAAGCTTGAAAACATGACCTGTTGGGGGTACTTGAGGACAGGGTTGATAACCACTGACTTAAGCCCCGTACACACAGTACAACGGTTGTACAACCAGCTTGTTGTACGATCATCTGACTGTAAAGCCTCGTACACCCGGTTCGACGGTCGTATACAACAAGTCATACGAACGACCGTTGTATGCGAAATCGATCGTAAGTATGCGCGATTAGAACAGCATATGTACGACGGTCCTACAACAGGAGTTGCATGAGCAGACTAGAAAACTTGGTAG
Source organism: Glandirana rugosa (assembly GCA_018402905.1). Lineage (NCBI taxonomy): Eukaryota > Metazoa > Chordata > Amphibia > Anura > Ranidae > Glandirana > Glandirana rugosa. The sequence continues at coordinate 69,981 of BLSH010478089.1, forward strand.
TACCAACAAGCGGTCGTACGACTGTTGTATCATGTGTACAGAGAAGTTGGTCCAACAAGTTGTACTCTGCAAAGCACACATGCTCAGAAGTCAGGAATGGCCGGACACTAATTACACGTCACTACGTTCGGCTTGGTCGCATGTTGGTTGTGCGATCATTTAGTGCATGTCAGTATGCAAGTTACATTATCCAAAATGCAATTTGGTCCATTTGGTTGTACGACCGTTGAACCGTGTGTACGAGGCTTTAGTGCGCGTGATTAGAACAGCTGTCATACAACGGTTGTACAACTGAAGTTGGATGAGCAGACTAGAAAACTTTGGTTGTACAACAAGCGGTTGTATGACCGTTGTACCGTGTGTACAGAGAAGTTGGTCCAACAAAGTTGTACGTGCAAAACAGGCATGCTCAGAATCAGGAACGCTCAGAAGTGTCCGTTCTGGGAAACCTATGTTCCTAATTCACAAATCACATTCACCTGATCTTCCTCGTTATACGCTCGTAACACGTCACTATGTTAGGCTTGGTTGTACAATCGCTTAGTGCATGTCAGTACGCGAGACACAACAGCCAACATCCAACTTGGTCCAAAGTTGGACGATTGGTTGTACAACCGTTGTACCATGTGTACGGGGCTTTAAGCCTCGTACACGCGGTTCGACGGTCATACGACCAAACGGACCAAATCGCATGTTGGATAATGTAACTTGCATACTGACATGCACTAAATGATCTTACAACCAACATGCGACCAAGCTGAACATAGTGATGTGTTATGAACGTATAAAGAGAAAGTTCAGGTGCCTGTAATTAGTGTCCGGCCATTCCTGACTTCTGAGCATGTGTGTTTTGCACAATACAACTTGTTGGACCAACTTCTCTGTACACACGATACAACGGTTGTACAACCGCTTGTTGGTACTACCAAGTTTTGTAGTCTGCTCATACAACTCCTGTTGTACGACCATTGTACGTAGGCTGTTCTAATCGCGCGTACTAACAATTGATTACACATACAACGGTCGTTCGTACGAGAGCCATGATTGGCCAAAGGAAGGGTGCCTTTGGCCAATCATTGCTCAGCGGGTCTAAGTCCACGCCCACACTATATAAGGCCACTTATACAGAGGCCGAGTATAGCGAAAACATTTGCGGAGATAGCAAAAGGTTAGGCAGTGACGTGTATATGTACAGTATGGTATATATAATACACTGCATTCAGTGTATTTATTTATTTCAGGTACATATATACATATATATATATATTAGGGCCAATTTAAACAGGATCTAATTTACCTACCTGCATATCTTTGGGAGGAAACTGGAAGAATCCCACACAGACACAGGGAGAGCATGCAAACTCCAGGTACGTAGTGTTGTGGTTGGGATTTGAACCAGTGACCTATTTGCTCCCAGGCGAAAGTGCTAACCACTACACCACTGCATAGTCTATATACAGTGCATGCACGCTCGGATAAGGGTCTGGCATAGATTTTAAGAGGAACTCCACGCCAAAATTAAACAGAAATGTTGGGTAGGGGGTCCCCTGCAAAGTCCATACCAGGCCCTTCAGGTCTGGTATGTATTTTAAGGGGAACCCCATGCCAAATTTTGGGAAAAATGGCATTGGGGTCCCCCCCACAATGCAAACCAGACCCCAAAACACCCTTTCCACGTTGAGGGCATGTGGCCTGATAAGGTTCGGAGGGGGCACACTCCCTCGTCCACAACTACCCGCCATGCCAGGGCTGCGTGCTCGCATAAGGGTCTGGTTTGGATTTGGGGGGGGGCCAACACCATTTTTTATCAATTTGGTGTGGGGTTCCCCTTAAAATCCATACCAGACCCGAAGGGCCTGGTATGGACTGGGTGGGACCCCCAACACAATGCTTTTTCAGTGATCTTTATCTATATTGCTGAGAACCAGCAATACATTCCAGCCACGACCGATTTTAAATGACAATTTTTCCTTTACAAATGTAATTTTGCGGTGCCACTGTTCTAAACATCACAGAGATCCATACTAAGGGGACCCATCAAGCACAATATGTAAGCACTTGCCGCCTGCCCGCCGCAGCGTGACGGCGGCAAAGTGGTTCACCTATCGGCAGCGGCGATGACTAGCATTGTGAGCGCGCGCGTGCTGCCGGAGGCGCGCTCACTGTGTTCCGGGGGGCAGGGAGTGGGTAGGGCAGACTCGATCGCTGCTGGCTACCCGCGATGATCCCTCTGCAGTGAAAGAACGGAGGTCCGTGTATGTAAACATGGATCTCCGTTCGGACAGAGGGGGAAGGGCGGTGATCACAGGCTTCCAGTATATGGAAGCCGTGATCACTTCCCTCCCCCTGGCAGCCCAGGCCCCATACAGTTAAAACTCCCCATGGGGAACACAGTTAACCCTCTCCAGGTTAACCCCTTCACTGCCAATGACATTTCTACAGTAAGCAGTGCATTTTTATAGCACTGATCGCTGTATAAATGCCAATGGTCCAAAAAAAATGTCTAAATGGTCCGACATGTCGGCCGCAATATTGCAGTGCCGCTAAAAATCACAGATCGCCGCCATTACTAGTAAAAAATGTAAAAAATACAACTCCAGAAATTAATTTGCATCATCCCTAATCGCAGCAACTTTTGCGCAAACAAAACAATAAACGCCGATTGCAATTTTTTTTTAACAAAGATAGAAGGAAGAATATAAATTGGCCAAAAACAAGTAAATAAACAGATTTTTATTTTTTTACAATTGGATTTGTATTTTAGCAAAAACGAAGAAAAACTGGTTATTGTGAAAAATTGTCGCTCTTTTTGTATTTAGAGCGGTGATCACAAATGACGCAGCGGTGATCAAATACCACCAAAAGAAAGCTCTATTTGTGGGTAAAAAAGGACGGAAATTTTGTTTGGGTACAACGTCGCACGACCGCGCAATTATCAGTTAAAGCAACGCAGTGCCAAATCGCAGTGCTCAGGTCCTAAAGCGTGAATTCCTTCCGGGGCTGAAGTGGTTAAAGGAATATTTTTTTTTCACCTTAACCATTATTAAAACCACTGCTCCTGAAAAAAAAATTATTAGAAACTTTTTTATCTAATCAGACATGTCCCCTGGGGCTAAGGCTGTTAAAATTAGAGGGGTGGTAATGTTATTTATTTATTTATTTATTTTATGGCAATGAACTTGCATACAACCACAAGTTCATACCCAGCCAACATCAACACGTAACCTGAGAGGCATCTTTACAGGCAAATATAGCTCACATGTGTGCTATTTTACTCGAGTGTGTGAGAGTTGAAGTTGTAATTGCCTTTAATTTTGAGTTAAAGGCACTGCTGGAGTAGATTTGGGAGGTATAGTAAATCAGGGCCACTGTGTGTAGACAGCATTACTTTCTTTACATCTGCTATTATCCTTTGATGAAAAAGGTCTGCCTACACACAGTTTGGACACTATACACAGACATCCATGCCATCCATTAGTCTGCTGCTGCTTGTAGTTCCACAGAGTTAACTTTGCAAGCCAGTGATCGCTGTAAAGTTTCTACTATTTCTTTTGATATGAGTGCTGTTTTCTGATTATACTTCAACCCCTTTGAATTAGCCATTGTTCCATCCACCAATATTTCTTGCATGCAACTAAAACTACAGAGAGTTAGCTGAAGATCTATTGAATTGTCATCAGGGATTCTGGACTACTTCTACTTCTCTCCCCTCTTAGGAGTACATTGCTTTGCTAAAGTTACCAATGCTGCATTCACCAAAGAACTCTCTATAAAAGCAGGTTGAATAGTGCTATAACTACTGGTTGCTGAAGTTGTATTTGTTTATCTGCTGCCCTGCTGCTCGTATTGGGGGTGAGCAGTAGAGAGTGGCCTGACACCAGCAGGAGTCATTTCTCTACTCTTCTGTGCCCCACTAACATGTGCGGTATATGCACTTGCTGAGTTTAAACAAAAGTAACCTACATTAAGTGATATTTTACTAACATGATAGTTTATCTCTTTATAAATATTACTTTGTGTGAATAATCCCACAGTAAACACTAACACAAGTGAGAGAATACCGCGCTACTATCCCTTTAAATAAATAAAGTGAGAGTGGTTGCTGCCTGTCACCTAAATAGTATCCCATATACTATCAAATGCACAAAATTATATATAATGGTGAAGCGCAAACCATATATCTAAATAACATGTAGTGAAATAGCTCAACAGTGCCACCCAGTGACTAAAGTGCAAAGTGCAATATTTGAACATATAAATTACATATAAAACATACATGCATCACCCATATGAATATCATATCATAAATGAAATGATCAGGATTTACAGCAGCCGCAGATTAAGCTATTCCCTGGGAGTTTTTATGGATTCAAAGTGTATTGCCTGAGTGTGCCGGAGGAGGCACACTATGAAATGTGAGTCTTGATTTTTGGATTATTTTAATAAATATGTTTTAAGGATTCAACACTATATAGTTTTTCTATCTTTTGACACACCAATATGTACGGGTTAGCTCTGGATCTTCTGCATCTCTAATCATTGGGAGGATATTACCCCTAAGGGGAATGCGAGGCTAGACCCAGCGGGGTCAGTGATTGAGGTGGGCATATATAGTGTCCAGTGGTAGTGTGTGGTCCCACAAGTGAAGTCTTGCAGTGGATTCCGCTCATAGAAGTCCATAATATCAGCACAGCGTGTGAAGCACTTTATGCATGGTTTTGCACAGAAAATATTTGTGGAGTTTTGTATGGAATTTATCTACCACAAGATTTGAAAAGACTTGTTTTCGGTTTCATTTATGATATGATATGTATATGTGTAATGTATGTACGTTTTAATTTATATGTTCACGTATTGCACTTTGCACTTTAGTCACTGGGTGGCACTGTTGAGCTATTTCACTACATGTTATTTAGATATATGGTTTGCGCTTCACCATTATATATAATTTTGAGTAAACATTACTGAATCAACTCAATTTGGCGTATTTCATTACTGTGTCTTTCAATGGTGGCCAGTCCATTAGGGGCGCCCAGGGGCCGCCCCCTCTATCGCGCCACCCCCTATATGTATAATGGGTAGATTCACGCATAGCATGAATTTATCCATAGCCGCCGCGGTTACCCCCTATTCAGGCATCCGGCCCCTTTCAGCACGCCGGGCGTCTGAATTACAGTGGCAGGGGTGTTTTTTTGAAGCACCTGATTAGAGCCATAGGCTCTAATAGGCTTCACATTGGGGTGGGCTCGGAGCAGAGAGCATTGCGCTCAGAGCTCACCCAGGTCTTATAACAGCAAATTAATATTCGCTGTTGTAACACTGATCCTCAATCCAGCCAATCAGAAGCAGGTCTGAGATCCGTTTTCTGATTGGCCGAAAAGAGAAGACTCCCAATTGGTTGCCGAGAAGGAGGGAGGAAATGGAAGCCAGAGCTGTCGCCCGTGGAGAGCAGGGGAAGGGAGAGCCTGGGCCGCCGCCGAGAGAGCCTGGGAGAAGCACTGAATAGGTGGGGTAAGTGCACCAGACCCACCCATCGACCGACGGGGGGGTGAGGGTTGTTATGGTTTTCCGCCCCCCCCAAAGAAAATTACCACCGGCCGCCACTGGTGTCTTTACTTAAAGGAAACTAGCACAATGCTCGAACCCAGGGTCTCAGAGGTGGCTGAGGACCCACAGGGTTAGGGTTACCAGAGGGGTATTTATATTTCTTGCGACCCTCAAGAGGGCAGCGCTGCACTTATAACAGTACCACAAATGATGCCACAGGTTACTCTCCTTACAAGAGTTGATCGAACCCCCGGATGTTCGGGTTCGGTGGGTTTGGCCGACCTTCGGGAAAAAGTCCGAGTTCGGCACCGAACTCGACCCAACTTTATCCTGGACCCCGAACCCAATTGAAGTCAATGGGGACCCGAACTTTTCAGCACAAAAATGGCTGTAACAAAGTCCTGGCAAGTGCTAGAGGACTGCAAAAGGAAGTAAAATGGGGGTAAGAGTAGAGCAAGTGCCCTACAAAAAAATGGGGATAGGGAAAATAAATTAAAATTAAATAAAAAAAAGGGAAGGGGGGGTGGATGTGGAGTAGGAGCCTGGAGGTTGACAAGGCCGTGACTGTGGCAGTGTAGGTGGAAGTGGCGGTAGTGGAGGAGTAGGTAGCCAACACTGGTTTTTTTTTTGTTTTTTTTGTTTATAAATGGGGTAGCCCCCAAAATATTGAGGCATATTCAAAAAAACAAGTGACTCTGTGAGTCCGGTCTAAATGTCTATTCTGCACAAGGTACGGACATCTTGTGGGATCCATGCCTGGTTCATTTTAATAAACGTTAGCTTATCCACGTTGGCTGTGGACAGGCGGCTGCGCTTGTCTGTGATAACGCCCCCTGCCGTGCTAAACACACTTTCAGACAATACACTGGCTGCAGGGCAGGCCAGCACCTCCAAGGCATAAACGGCAAGCTCAGGCCATGTGGCCAATTTGGAGACCCAGAAGTTGAATGGGGCAGACCTATCAGTCAGTACGTGTAGGCGTGTGCATACATACTCTTCCACCATGTTGCTGAAATGCTGCCTCCTGCTAAGACGTTGTCTATCGGCTGGTTGTGCTGTTTGTTGTGGCGGGCTGCTGACAAAGCTTTGCCACATTTCGGCTATGCTAACCCTGCCTTCTGAGGTGCTGGTGGTGCCACAGCTGCGTTGGCAGCCTCTTCCTCCTCTGCCTTCGCCTTGTGCTTCCGCTGAGCCCCCGGTATCATTTGGGAATGCCCTCAGCAGCGCCTCTACCAGTGTGCGCTTGTAGTCGTGCATCTTCCTCTCACGCTCCAGTGAGGGAATTAAGGACGGCACATTGTCCTTGTAACGGGGATCCAGCAGGGTGGCCACCCAGTAATCGGCACACGTTAAAATGCGGGAAACTCGGCTGTCGTTGCGCAGACACTGCAGCATGTAGTCGGCCATGTGTGCCAGGCTGCCCAGAGGCAAAGACAAGCTGTCCTCTGTGGGAGGTATATCATCTGCGTCCTCCGTATCCCCCCAGCCATGCTCCAGTGATGCCCACGAGCTGCGTTGGGTGCCACCCTGCTGTGGTTCCTCAACCTCCTCCTCATGATCTTCCTCGTCCTCCATAACTGTGCCCTGTCTTGAATGTTTTTGACCTGGCCTATGCTGGTGCAGGAACCCACCCTCTGAGCCACTTGCGAATGACTGGCCTGATAACCGTGGAAATGACCCCTCTTCCTCCTCCTCCTCCTCCTTCTGTGCCACATCCTCTTCCATCATGGCCCGAAGTGTTTTTTCAAGGAGACATAGAAGTGGGATAGTAACGCTGAGAACAGCGTCATCAGCACTGGCCATGTTGGTGGAGTACTCAAAATACCGCAATACGCTACACAGGTCTCGCATGGAGGCCCACTTTTTGGTGGTGAAGTGGTGCTGTTCTGCAGAGCGACTGACCCGTGCGTGCTGCAGCTGAAACTCCACTATTGCCTGCTGCTGCTCCCACAGTCTCTCCAGCATGTGCAAGGAGGAGTTCCACCTTGTGGGCACGTCGCATATGAGGCGGTGAGCGGGAAGGCCGAAGTTCCACTGCAGAGCAGACAGGCGAGCAGCAGCAGGGTGAGAATGCCGAAAGTGCGCACAGACAGCCCACACTTTCTGCAGCAGCTCTGACATATTCGGGTAGTTTTTTAGAAAATTCTGTACCACCAAATTCAGCAC
>BLSH010478089.1:80509-92371 GCA_018402905.1 Glandirana rugosa
ATACCAAGTTTTTAGTAGAGGATCAAGATTTCCCTCTCCAAGGTCGACAACGACATTCACTGTCTAATAACAAGTTTTTAGTAACGGATGAGGATATCCCGGTCCGCAATGATTTTTGAACAATAATCTGTCACTTACAGCAACAGCTGGAACCTCTCCCTTTAGAACTAGGAGATGATTTTTGAACCATAATCTGTCCCTTACAGCAACAGCTGGTACCTGGCCCAATAGGAGTAGGCGATGATTTTTGAACAATAATCTGTCCCTTACAGCAACAGCTGGAACCTGGCCCTATAGGAGTAGGCGATGATTTTTGAAAAATCATCTGTCCCTTACAGCAACAGGTGGAACCTGGCCCTATAGGAGTAGGCGATGATTTTTGAACAATAATATGTCCCTCTAAGCAACAGCTGGAACCTGGCCCTATAGGAGTAGGCAATGATGTTTGAAAAATAATCTGTCACTTACAGCAACAGCTGGAACCTCTCCCTTTAGAACTAGGAGATGATTTTTGAACAATAATCTGTCCCTTATGGCAACAGCTGGAACTTGGCCCTATAGGAGTAGGTAAAGATTTTTGAACAATAATCTGTCCCTTACAGCAACAGCTGGAACCTGGCCCTATAGGAGTAGGCAATGATTTTTGACCTGTATCAATGAAAAAAAAAGTTTTTAAAACCATAGTTTTTTCAGGAGTAGTGATTTTAATAATCCTGAAAGTGAAAGCTGTAATGCATTGCTGGCTCCCGGCAATGTAGATCAAAAATCACTGAAAAAAAATTAGCGGCAGTGCTGGAAAATAATGGTGACCACACAAAATATTAACACTTTGGGCCCAATTTGCACATTTTCACTTAGGGGTGTACTCACTTTTGTTTCCAGCGGTTTAGACATTAATGGCTGTGTTTTGAGTTATTTTGAGTGGACAGCAAATGTACACTGTTATACAAGCTGTACACTCACTACTTTACATTGTAGCAAATTGTCATTTCTTCAGTGTTGTTACATGAAAAGATAAAATAAAATATTTACAAAAATGGGAGGGATGTAACCCCTCGCAGTTACTCTTGTTGGGCACAGGAACAGGCCCTGCTGTTGTAAATTATTTTAAAATTTGTAATGACATGTCCCAGTCAAACAGGTGCAGAAAAATTGGGCATTGGGTGTTGGTGGTGCCCTAAACCCAAACTATTGTTGGAAGCTAGCATCATCAGGATTCAGGAGGAATAGGATAGGCAGCATAGGCAGTCTTCAATGATTCAGTCTCCCAGATCTCTAGGAAATTCAATAGGTTAGATCAGCATCAGGCTTGATAGCTGCTGATCCAGGACTGATTCATTTTTATAAATGTGACCCTATCAACTGAGTCTGTGGACAGGTACACTCTTTGATCCATTACAAACCCTCCATCAGTACTGAATGACCGTTCAGAAAGCATGTTGGATCCAGGACAGGCCAGTAACTTGATTGCATATTGAGCAAGTTCCGGCCAGTGGTCCATCCTCAAGATCCAATAACTCAGTGGATGCTCAGTTGGAAAGGTCTCCAAGTCTGCTCTTGCCCCTAGATATTCTTGCACCATATAATGCAAATGCTGCCAATGGTTGCTTGGACCTCTGGGCGCTGAGGACTGAAGAATTTTTTAAAGGCATTGGTCAGCCGGCCACCTTCTCCACCGTTCTTCCTCTGACCGAAGGAAGCCTCAAAAACACCTTGTCCAAGAGCAGGAAATGGGAATCTCCCAGGGTCTGGAAAGGCGTTGCACGGACCTTTCTTCAAGGTATCCTGAAGATGTTTCATTCTCTGCTCCCTCTGCGAAGACAGGATGAGCTCTGCAACTTTATACTTGTAACGTGGATCAAGAAGGGTTGCCAGCCAGTAATGATCCTTCTCCTTGATACCACGGACCCTGGAGTCTTTTTGCAGGCTTTGCAGAATCAGGGAGGCCATGCAGCATAAATGTCAGGAATTACCTCCTCCCAGCCAGGAGAAGTCCTCCTCTTCCTCTCTCTGTTCTACCTCAAGTGCCCTGTCCAAGTTTCCACAAAGCGTGTGCTCCAGCAGGAAGACTAGAGGGACAGTGATGCATGCATTGTCGCTGCTCACCATCCTTGTGGCCACCTCAAATGGTGACAGGACAGTGCATGCATCCTTGATCAGTAGCCACTGGCATGGTGAAAAGAAGCCAAGCTCCCCTGAGTCTGTCCTGGTGCCATACTCACACAGGAACTCATTGATGGTCCTCTGCTGTGCGTGCAGCCGCTGCAGCATTGCCAATGTTGAGTTCTACCTGGTGGGCATCTCACAAATGATGTATCAAAAAACATGCAGCGCATATGTACATAAACTGCAATACAACCACTAATTAAGGTGATAAGTGCATAAAAATCATAAACCTGAAAACATAAACATAAACACCATGATGGTACTGCAACCACCCTGTAGTGTGAACAGTAATAATTCCGAGTTAGTCCACCATTTAGGGACTTTCCTAGTCCTGACAATGTCTATTAAAAGTGTAGTCATGGAAAGTCCATAACCACTAGGACGTGAACAATGTGTAGAGATAATCCACCACCATGCAAGGTGAAACCGCCACCATATATGGATGAGGTACTCTTACCAGATGTATCTGGTTACATGCGCACGGATCAGGTTAAGCACAGGCACCAAGGACATCCAGCATCCACGGAGTGGGGTAAAACAGGAAGCCAAATCATCCAGACACTTCAAAAGGCCATACCCCAGATAGGGGGAAAGGGTGAGGGAATCCAGATAGTATCACCACAATCCTCAGCGAAAATAAAATAAAAAGCTACATAGTGTGATACTGTTTAACCAGAAAAAGGTTTATTAAAAAAATTTTGCACTTACATGCTAAAATCTTGTATCGAGCACATGGAATTCCAAGCTAGCAAATAAAATTGGCGCAGTAGATGGGAGCAGGATCGCCTACTCGAAGCGTTTCGTCTGCAAAGACTTCCACAGGGGTATAATGCTGATCGTGCTGGCCGCTCACATATTTACTGGGTAGCGCGGTATTTTTATCTACTTTATCTCACAAATGAGGCGGTTGGTGGGCAGGTTGAAATCCCGCTAAATGTCAGTCAGCTGAGCACTGGCATTGTATGACCACCGGAAATGACCACAGACTTTTCTGGCCTGCCTCAGAATATCTGGTAAGCCAGGTTACCTGGGTACCTGGTAAATAAATGCTGCACTGCCAAATTCAGGATGTGTGCCAAGCCTGTAATATGTTTCAAGTGTCCCTGTCGGAGGGTAGAGAGAAGGTTGGCGTCATTGTGGCATACAACCATTCCTGGCTCAAGGTGCCATGGTGTCAACCACCTCTGAGCCTGCCCCCGCAGAGCTGACAGAATCTTTGCCCCTGTGTGGCTCTTGTCCCCTAGACAAACCAACTGAAGCACTGCATGGCATATTTTAGCCTGACTGCTTGCGTAGCTGCTTGAAGGGAGCACTGCTGGTTCAGAGGACACTGCTGCAGAAGAGGCCACAGAGGAAGAAGAAGAGGAGGGGGTGGAGGAAGCAGATGTGGCAGAATCACCACCATTTTTTTGGAGGTGTGGTAGCGGAACTAGCTCCAACACTGAATCCTGTCCTGCATCGTTCCCTGCTGCCAGCAGAGTTACCCAGTGTGCTGTGAAGGAAAGGTAATGTCCCTGACCATGTCTGCTGGACAATGAGTCAGCAGTAATATGAAACTTGTTGCTGACCGCCTTGTCCAAGGAGGCCAAAACGTTGCCTTCCACATGACGGTAGAGAGCTGCAATGGCCTTACGTGAAAAGAAATGTCTTTTTGGAAGACAGCACATTCCACAAATTCACAAAAGGGGACAGAGTCTACCAGCTGAAAAGGCAGCAGTTGTAGTGCTAGCAATTTGGCATAGCTAGCATTTAGACGCTAAGCATGTGGATGGCTGGGACTGTATTTTTTTATGGTTCAGCAACTGGGGTAGGGAAATGTGCCTGCTGAAATCAACTGGTGGTGTACTGCTAGCAGATTGGCTGCAGGTACTTGTGGCACCCATTGCTATACCTTCATTCCTCTCAGTGCAGGCTTTTGAGAGGACTGGAGGTATAGTAGGGGTTGATGAAAGAGGAAAGTGGTATGCGCTGCTAGGTGTAAAATGCCTGGTTGCCGCTTCCACTGAATGTGCGTCACACAAACAAATAAAATATGATTAAAGTAATTGTGTGGATGCTCTACCAGCTGATAAGTACATCAAAAAACAAAATAAAATAAAGGTAATATAATATATATATATATGGACGTTACTAATACTTAAAAGATAGCACAAAAAAAAGCTAATTAAGGTGAGAGTCCAATTCACCCGGTGGAGGGAGCACTTTGCTAGCTTGTTTTGCACATTTGATAAGAAGGATCAAAGAATTTCACACTGAAAGAAGATCATCAGTTGCCAAATTACCATTGGCATTGAATACACAAGGACTTTTCTGGACTACAATTTCATTGCATGAAGCATTTGTTTACTATGCACATTATACTTTTAGCACTCAGCACTTTTTTGGCGCTTATAGGGAGTCTGTTCTATAATATTCTTCAACTATATATATCAAGAGATATTTCCTATATTCACGCCTTTTTGTGTGTCTTTTAAGTATTAGTCACGTCCACTTATATATTATATTACCTTTATTTTATTTTGTTTTTTGATGTACTTATCAGCTGGTAGCGCATCCACACAATTATTTTAATCATAGTAGGGGTTGAGGTCACAGATGAGGAGCAAGGAGAAGTCCACTTTGTTTTTTGATGTGGGTGTTTGAGCTGCTGTTGCTAACAGACTGCATGGCAGGTCACCATCTGTCTTGTCAAGCATGTGGTGCCCAAACAGCTCCTGTTCTGCCCATGCTTGATCCGCTTCATACATAAATTGCAAACAGCAACGGTGGGATATACTGCACAAGTATTGAAAAAAAGTCCACACCATTGAACTTTTGGAAGTCAGCAGCGCCCTGCACCTGTGATGCAATAGGGTGGCTGCACCTGGAGGACATCCTGCCTCGTTGGAGTTGTGCCTCCTCCTCACTATCCTCCTCTCTTCTCTCAGGCACCCAAGTACAGTCAGTGTCCTCATCATCCCCTCCCTCTTCAACACTGGAGCAAACTTGGCAGTATGCTGCAGCTGGGGGAACATGACTGCTAGTTTCTTGTCCTTCTGTGGCACCGCCTCTCTCTAGGGTCACGTTATACCCTTCCTCAACCTGGGAACCAACATTGAAGCATGTACCATCAGCATGTAACTGACACTATGGTCAAAAACTTCTGGTGACTCCTCCGTGCATGATGTTGGGGCTATAGAAGGAGTAACCGTGGACAAGGAGCCGGTGGAATAGGCCGCTTTGACAGCTGCATTGGAAGACAAACTAGTATGAGCCTGGGTGACGGAGGATAAGGAGGATGAGGAAGGCTTAGTTATCCACTCCACCAACTCTTCTGCATGTTGTGGCTCAATAACATGGCCAACATCAGAAAAAAGGACAAGCGTGACCCGCCTGCAAAGGATGCACCATGTCTGTCACCACCACTTTTCACTGTAGACACAGAGGCTGCTTGTCCTCTTTTAGTGGCCTGGGAGCGTCTGCATCTCCTTGGTGGCCTTCCAGACATGATGAGTTTTTTTTTCAAAAACGCACTACACTGTATTATATACTATACACTGCTGAATGCACTGTGTATTTAGTCTACACTGAATGCAGACTATATATATATATATATATATATATATAATGGTCGTGCGAGGTGATTTAGCTTAAGTGGTGCATGCGATACTCAGAAACGTGCCTCTCCAGACTGCATTTTTGAGGGCATTGCAGCCCATTTGTATTAAAAAGGAAACAGAAAGTTCAAAACCAAGCAGTAATCTTCCCTCACAGGGGGTTCCAACACTTTTGTATATTTCAGCCTCCTGCTACTGGCATAAATGATATTCAGCCCTCATGGCTTATAAATGATATTTAGCCCTCCTGGCTGGTAAACGATAGGTAGCCCAGCCATCCTGGCTGATAAGCGATCAGCCACAGCGTGATCGTGGTTCACACCTGCCTCCTGGCAGACATGAATGACCAGACTGCCTCCTGCAGCCTGAGACCGCTGGAGACCACCTGTCTCCCTCTCTGGAGCAGTCTCACCCTGGACCTCTCCTGTCCTACCCCAGACCTCCTGTCTCCTGGGCGAGCTGCCTCCCTGTGTGTGAGCCCAGAACCCTGGTCCTGACTTTCCTATCAGGCCCCTACACACCTGGATAATCAGTGTCCTGGTAGGTCACAAAATCCAGACCCAGGACTGGGGATTTCATCACACCCGGAACTCTACGAAATACCTGGGCTCCAGTCCCAAAGTGGACTTTCTTACATTAATGAGGAAACCAGAAAGCCAGTTTCCTCCCAAATGTGCAAAGCCCCTGAAGCCCCTCAACCTGCCAGATTGAGAATCCTGGGTCATCCCTTCTTTCTAGACCCTAGCAGGGCAACGCTTTGCCACATATCCTCCCGCCTTGTTTTGACCCCGGAGGGGGCGTACCACAGCAGCCTAACCTCCTCACATTGACACCTCTGTGCCAGCTATCATCCCCAAGAGCCAAACCCAGTCTTACCGGGTGACTTTCCCTGAGTCCCCCTGCTACACTCACTCAGGTCCTGAAAAGACACTCCCGTGACTTTTTATGGGTGTGCTTCCAAAAGCGCCATCTTCCTAATTTACTTGGGGCCACCCTAGTCCTCTTACCATCATGGAGTTTAGAAATCTTGGTACCCTTTTTAACCGTAGGCTGACTGCTGACTTTTAGGTGTTGGGTACATTTAAAGTTATAAAGCGCTCCCCACCAAACCTTCTCGCTTGATTTAATTGTAAAGGGGTCCCCCTTTTGAAAACTTCAGTAGTATGCGTGGGCTCCTTTCTTTTGGAATTCATTTCTGTTAATGAGACTTTGTTAAACTTTGGGCCAATGTCCTCAGACCTTTTACTCTTACCACTTGTGAGGTTCCTGAACCTCTGGAAATCTTTCCCAGAAATACCCACCTGAACCTGTAGGGGACCTATTTCTACTGCACCCATTCCCTCTTCTGTGTTTGCAAACCCTTATTCATCTTCCCACATTTAAGATTCACAGTGACCACGTCATCTTGATCATCAGGCTTACCCTTATTTGTGTTGTGACTCCTGGTAACCAAGACATCTACCAGGGCGTGGCACTTTTCCTCATTGTCAGAAATATCAACACAGTTATCAGAACTCATTTCATCCATGTTTTGCAAGACAATATCTGGAGGGGAATTGCACATGCCTCCCATGGCAACATCACTATCCGCCAATTCCATGGACACCTGATTCTCCTCCAGCAACTGTCTTGCCACCAAGCTATCATTACACACTTTCTTGTTACAATTACAAAACACCATTATTTACTGGCACTTCTGATTTCTCTAACAGTTCCCCCGAGTGCTTTCCGCACACAACTGCCACTGGAAGCACTCTCGCAGAAAACTGAGGCCACTTTCCACAAAAGTAACCAACATTGCAAACAATCATCCCACCATTTGCGATTTCTGCACAGTACAGCCTGCCATATCCAGCGCCAACCAGCCATACCCTGCAGCATTAGCTCTCCAAAAAGTAGGAGAAGACGGCCATATATACACCAGCTGTACATTCCAGGATGCTAGTATTCCATTAAGCGTGTCTGTCACAAAATGCACCCTTTCATGCATGGTGGACACAATTTTGGCTGTGCGTTTGCACTCACTCGGACCTTCAGATATGAGAGGATTCATCTCTGCAAGAGCCACGGCACCTTGGCCTTTAAGTTGTTCTGCAGACACCTCTGCTGGCACAGCAGCAACGGTATCCACCACACTTTTAGCCCCAGAAATTCCATCTAGCATTGCACTTATTCTCTTGGCCAACACTTATTAACAAGCATTGCTCTGTAGCACTTAATCCGTTCAATGAGGCCTGGACAGACCAAGAGGCTCCACAGCACCTGCAACCCTGCACTTGTCAGTGCCACCCTACTCAACAACAGTGCTAATGTCCACCTGGCCATATCATCCCAGTCCGCACTGGTTGAACTCTCATCAGCGGTACTAAGCAGCACCTCCCAAACTGAGCAAGGAGACACAGGACAAAATGGCTCAGCAGACACATTGCACCTATCACTTTTGTTATCCGCAGTGACAGACTGCATTAACCCATTATCATCATAAGTAATTTCAGACATTTTAGTTGCACCATTTAACATATTCTCTTTACCAAGGTTAAGTACCCTCTTATCCAACCAAGTGGCCCCACAGTTGTCCCAGACAACCTCCAGCTCCAACACACACAAGGGACACCACTGCAGCCTTACATAGTGTTGCTAGGGGAGATAGCATACTCTGTTTTAGTGGCGTCTGGTGAAATTTTAGGATGGGGGGCACCAGACCCTGCCCTTCCTTTTTGACCTCTCCCACTTCTCATAAGCCCCACCCCTTATAGTTTCCACCCCTTGTGTCAGGAGTATACAGCCCAGCATCACCAGATAGGGTATACAGCATCCCCAGATAGGGGTATACAGCATCACCAGATAGAAGTATACAGAGTCACCAGATAGGGGTATACAGAGTTACCAGATAGCAGTATACACTTACAGAGCACCAGATAGCAGTATACAGAGTCACCATATAGCAGTATACAGAGCACCAGATAGCAGTATACAGAGTCACCATATAGCAGTATGCAGAGCCCCAGGTAGCAGTATACAGAGCCCCAGAGCAGTATACAGAGCACCAGAGAGCAATATATAGTCACCATATAGCAGTATACAGAACCCCAGAGCAGTATACAGAGCCCCAGATAGGGTATACAGGGTCCCAGATAGGGTATACAGTCACCAGATAGAGGTATACAGGGTCCCAGATAGGGTATACAGAGCCCCAGACAGGGTATACAGGGTCCCAGATAGGGTATACAGTCACCAGATAGGGGTATACAGGGTCCCAGATAGGGGTATACATTCACCAGATACGGGTATACAGGGTCCCAGATAGGGTATACAGAGCCCCAGACAGGGTATACAGGGTCCCAGATAGGGTATATTGTCACCAGATAGGGGTATACAGAGCCCCAGATAGGGTATACAGGGTCCCAGATAGGGTATACAGTCACCAGATAGGGGTATACAGAGCCCCAGAAAGGGTATACAGTAGGGGCGGCCGAGGGGGCTTGAGGCACCGACCGCTGCTAACCCCCCATCCCCGTGTAACTGCCACTTACTGTTTCTGCAGAGCTGCTGCGGTGTGCTCTGCTCTTCTCCTCCCCCTAAATGTAGAGCAGCGGCGGCTCCGGCGTGCCTCTTGCCAGCGGTGGCTCCGACGTGTCTCCTCTCCCTCAGCGCCAGGCATCCAATAGGATGCCTGCCGCTTTTCCCAATTGGGAAACAGGTCTCACAGACCTGACTCCTGATTGGCGGGAGAAGCGTTAGTGTGAAAATAACGAAAATTCTTACGCTATGGTCACACAATTGGGTGGGATGGGGGCACACTCTCTGTGCCCCGAGTTCACCCTATTTTATAGCCTGTTAGAGCCTCGGGCTCTAATCAGGTGGTTAAAAAAACATGTGTCCGGCATCCTAAAAGGGGCCGGGCACATGGAGGGGGGGGAGGCAGCGGCAGGGATAGGGAGGGCAGCGCCCATGCACCCTTAATGCTCGGGCTGCCCCTGAGTGAGGGTATCCTGTGTGATTCACAATGCTGCTGCTGCTGATTGGCTCCTCTGTATCCAGGCAGCCTTGGAAGGTTCTGGGTGAACAGGAGTGACCCATGTAGATTAGCAGCATGACTTTGGCTACAGCGCCAGCCAATTACAGGAAGTGGTGCCCCCGAGCAGGGTTGGATTAACGTAGGGGCTATTTGAGCTGCAGTTCCACGCCCCTACTGTAATATACGCCCAATACAGTGAGTCTACACACAATCGCCGGTCATCAACTGCCAGCCGCTACCTATGTGGCAGCAGCTCATTGTGAACTGGTTGAAGTAGGTTAACTCTTGGGGGGGGGAGCGGGTGCCCGGGGGGAGTGGGAGAGAGGAGGTTAACTATTAATATTAGTTGTATTATGCAGCATGGATCAGTGCAGTGCCCATCAGTGCTGCTTATCATTGCCACCTATCAGTGCTGCCACCTATCAGTGCCCATCGATGCAGCTCATCAGTACCACCTATCAGTGCTGCCTACAAGTGTCCATCAGTGCCACCTATCAGTGCACATAAGTGCCACCTATCAGTGCCTCCTATCAGTGCCCATCAGTGCCACATATCAGCGCTGCCTCATTAGTGCTGCCTATCATTGCCCATCAGTGCAGCTCATCAGTACTGCATATCAGTGCCCATCAGTGCTACCTATCAGTACCTATCAGCGCTGCCTCATCGGTGCCACCTTATCAGTGCCCATCAGTGCCACCAATCAGTACCCACCAGGGCAGATCTTCAGTGCCCATCAGTGCTGCCTATCAGTGCCCATCAGTGCCACCTATCAGTGTCCAGTGCAGCTCTTCAGTGCCAGCTATCAGTGCCACATATCAGTGCCCAACAGTGCTGTCTACCAGTGCCAATCAGTGCCACATAGCAGTGCCCATCGGTGCCACATAGCAGTGCAGTCCATCAGTGCAGCCTCATCAGTACTGCCTCACCAGTGCCGCGTTATCAGTGCCCATCAGTGCTGCCTCATCAGTGCCCATCAGTGCTGCCTCAACAGTGTCCATCAGTGCTGCCTTATCAGTGCTGCCTCATCAGTGCCGCCTCATCAGTGCCCATCAGTG
Organism: Glandirana rugosa; assembly: GCA_018402905.1. Taxonomy (NCBI): domain Eukaryota; kingdom Metazoa; phylum Chordata; class Amphibia; order Anura; family Ranidae; genus Glandirana; species Glandirana rugosa. The sequence goes on from BLSH010478089.1 coordinate 91,345, forward strand.
CAGCCTCATAAGTGCCCATCAGTGCCTATCGTGCTGCCTATCAGTGCAGCCCATCAGTGCAACCTATTAGTGCAGCATCATCCGTGCACATCAGTGAAGAAGAAAAATTACTTTTGTGCAAAATTTTACAACAAACTAAGAAAAACATTTTTTTTCAAAAGTGTCTGCCTTTTCTCGATGTTTAGCAAAAAAAACCCAGTGGTGATTAAAGTGGAGTTTCGCCCTCCCCCCCAACCCCTTTCAAAAATTAAAAGTGTCGGGCCCCTACTGCGCATGCGTGAAGTGTGCTGCGCTTTCTTACTGGCCCAGCAGAAGGGACTTACCTCACCCCCTACCCCCGCCAACGAGTTAACCACTTTATTTCCATAAAAAAGCCCACCGAAATTCTCAGCACCAGGCCCATGATGTTCTTAATCCGGCCCTGCCCCTGAGGATGCTGGGTGCTATAATTTATATTTAGTGAGCATGTGGGATCTGGGTCTTTTTCCTTAGAGGAGAGGTCCAGCTGGAGAGAGGGGACCTTTTTTGTCTATAGAGCAAAAAAAAAAAAAAACCCAGCAGAGATGATTAACCACTTCAGCCCCGGAAGGATTTCCAGCTTTAGGACCGGAGCCCTTTTTGCGATTCGGCGCTGCGTCGCTTTAACTGAAAATTGCACGGTCGTGCGACGTTGTACCCAAACGAAATTTGCGTCCTTTTTTTCTCACAAATAGAGCTTTCTTTTGGTGGTATTTGATCACCTCTGCGTCATTTCTGATCGCCGCTATAAACAAAAGAAGAGCAACAATTTTGCAAAAAAACCCAAATTTCTTACTTTTTGCTAGAATACAAATCCAAAAAAAAAATATAAAAAAACATTTTTTTTCACCGTTTTTGGCCGATTTATATTCTTCCTCATATTTGCGATAAAAAAAAATCGCAATCGGCGTTTATTGATTGGTTTGCGCAAAAGTGGTCGCGTTTACGGATGATGAGAATTCATTTCTGGGGTTTTTATTTTTTTTTATTTTTTACTAGTAATGGCGGC
>BLSH010478089.1:92381-107673 GCA_018402905.1 Glandirana rugosa
AAAAGAAAGTGACAGGTCAGTATCCTACCCCCAATCCTCTTCTGGAAATCCGGGACAAGTGTTTACCCGTTAAACCTTATTATTATTACATCGTGATGGGAGGACTCCCGGCGAATTGGTGAACTGGAGGTCTTCTAAATGGGGGGAAATACTGGTCCTGTAAAAAGTGTTATGCCGTGACAATAAAATTTACTGTTAACGTTCCAACACGCTACGACATGGATTTATTGTAAATACAGGAAAAAAAGGGGTGTTGATCTCGAAACGAAACCACCATAAATTGGTGAACGGCTGACAGTGCGCGTTATCGCAGCCGCCGTCGTATGACGGCGTTTTGCGATAACGAACCACTTTGTCGCCGTCAGATGCCGATCGGCGGTCGGCAAGTGGTTAAATACCACCAAAGCAAAGCTCTAGTTGTGGGGAAAAAAAGGACATAAATGTTATTTAGGTACAGCATCGCACAACCTTGCAATTGTCATTTAAAATAACAGTGCCGTATTGTGAAAAATGTCCTGGTCATAAAGGGGGGTAAATCTTCTGGAGGTCAAGTGGTTAAGCGGCCCTCAGGAGGGTAGTGCTACATTATTATTATTCCAAATTGCCCATTTGTGAACAGGGCCTAAAGGTCTTCTCCTAACCCCCATCCTATGACTGGACAGTGAAAGAAAAAACAGTTCACTGATGAGAAACGGTAGCCTCTTAGCATAGGTCTACTTTGCTATGTTATCTCTCCATGGAATATCATTAATATACTTTTGCAGCTGTTCACTATCTGTGCTGTTTTATGGCTTTTAAGCTCCAATGCCTGGACTATGATCAGAACTGCAAGCTTTAGTAAACAATTAATTACGCTGCAGACCTTGAGACTCTGTCAGCATTGAACACTTGGCTACATATTTTTATTATTCCATGTAGCATACTTCCGGGATAGATGACCTTCTATCTCACAACTTGCGCAAGAGAAGTCCAACTTGCTAAGCAACTGAAGAAATATATTTGATACGATCTGACATTAGGGATGAAAATTGAACTCCAGGCATGTAGAAAAAAAAAAAGAATGTCGTTCTTTATAATACATCATTAAGGTCTCCTTCACACCAGGTGCTGTGACTGTGCTGGAAAGAAGGAAAAAGCCTTGTTCTCTATGAGGCCCATTCACTCCACAGCAATACGGTGGTGTGCACTGAAAGAAGTTCTGCATGCAGACAGTGGTGTATTTAGGTTTTGTGCTGCCCTAAGCCTGACTAAACCCGTGCACCCCCTAATTTAAATGTGACTTACCCCTTTCTGTCAAAGCCACACCCCTTCCTGTTTAACCACTTCAGCTCCGGAAGGTTTCTCCCCTTCATGACCAGGCCATTTTTGCGATACGGCACTGCGTTGTGACAATTGTGCGGTCCTGCAACGCTATACCCAAATAAAATTGATGTCTTTTTTTCCCACAAATAGAGCTTTCTTTTGGTGGTATTTGATCACCTATTTCGAATTTAAAAAAAATTATATATATATATATATATATATATATATATTTTTTTTTTTTTTTTTTTTTTTTCACAATATAATTTTTATTAAAGAAAAATGTTTTAAACGAATACAGATGTACACAGGGCTGGCCCTACCATGGGTCCCAATGGGTCCATTGGACCCAGGCAGCACTTTGAGAGGGGCAGCAAATTGAACCACGGCTGCTTCTTCTTCTCTTCTATTTACCCAGCAAATTGATGCCAAATTTTTTTTTCTAGTAGTTTTGTGTGTCATGATGACAACTGCCCCTCCGGGCTGCTCCGTCTGCCCCTTTACTACCCTAGCCCGTCCCTATACTGTCCAAGCCTGTCTAGATACTACACCAGCCTGTCTATATACTACCCCAGCCTGTCTATATACTACCCTAGCCTGTCTATATACTACCCTAGTCTGTCTATATACTACCCTAGCCTGTCTATATACTACCCTAGCCTGTCCATATACTACCCTAGTCTGTCTATATACTACCCCAGCCTATCTATATACTACCCTAGCCTGTCCATATACTACCCTAGCCTGCCCCTATACTACCCTAGCCTGTCTATATACTACCCTAGCCAGTCCATGTACTACCCTACCCTAGCCAGTCCACATACTACCCTAGCCTGTCCATATACTACCCTACCCTAGCCTGTCCATACACTACCCTAGCCAGTCCATATACTACCCTAGCCTTTCCATATACTACCCTACCCTAGCCTGTCTATACACTACCCTAGCCAGTCCATATACTACCCTAGCCTGTCCATATACTACCCTAGCCTGTCCATATATTACCCTAGTCTGTCTATATACTACCCTAGCCTGTCTCTATATTACCTTAGCATGTCCATATACTACCTTAGCCTGTCCATATACTACCCTAGCCTGTCCATATAATACCCTAGCCTGTCCATATACTACCCTAGCCTGTCTATACACTACCCTAGCCTGCCCCTATACTACCCTAGCCTGTCTATATACTATCCTAGCCTGTCTATATACTACCCTAGCCTGTCTATATACTACCCTAGCCTGTCTATATACTACCCTAGTCTGTCTATATACTACCCTAGCCTGTCAATATGCTACCTACCCTAGCCTGTCCATATACTACCCTAGCCAGTTCATATACTACCCTAGCCTGTCCATATACTACCCTAACCTAGCCTGTCTATATACTACCCTAGCCAGTCCATATACTACCCTAGCCAGTCCATATAGTACCCTAGCCTGTCCATATACTACCCTAGTCTATCTAGAGTATCTCACAAAAGTGAGTACACTCCTCACATTTTTGTAAATATTTTATTCTATATTTTCATGTGACAACACTGAAGAAATTACACTTTTCTACAATGTAAAGTAGTGAGTGTACAACTTGTATAACAGTGCAAATTTGCTGTCCCCTTAAAATAACTCAATACACAGTCATTAATGTCTAAATCGCTGGCAACAAAAGTGAGCACACCGCTAAGTGAAAATGTTCAAATTGGGCCCAAAGTGTCAATATTTTGTGTGGCCACCATTATTTTCTAGCACTGCCTTAACCCTCTTGGGCATGGAGTTCACCAGAACTTCACAGGTTGCCACTAGAGTCCTCTTCCACTCCTCCATGATGACATCACAGAGCTGGTGGATGTTAGAGACCTTGAGCTCCACCACCATTGGTTTGAGGATGCCCCACAGATGCTCAATAGAGTTTAGGTCTGGAGGCATGCTTGGCCAGTCCATCACCTTTACCCTCAGCTTCTTAAGCAAGGCAATGGTCATCTTGGAGGTGTGTTTGGGCTTGTTGTTATGTTGGAATACTGCCCTGCGGCTCAGTCTCCGAAGGGAGGGGATCATGCTCTGCTTCAGTATGTCACAGTACATGTTGGCATTCATGGTTCTCTCAATGAACTGTAGCTTCCCAGTGCCGGCAGCACTCATGCAGCCCCAGACCATTACAATCCCACCACCATGCTTGACTGTAGGCAAGACACACTTGTCTTTGTACTCCTCACATGGTTGCCGCCACACACGCTTGGTCTCATCAGACCACAGGACATGGTTTCAGTAATCCATATCCTTAGTCTGCTTGTTTTCAGCAAACTGTTTGCAGGCTTTCTTGTGCATCATCTTTAGAAGAGGCTTACTTCTGGGACAGCAGCCGCGCAGACCTACTTGATGCAGTGTGCGGCGTATGGTCTGAGCGCTGACAGGCTGACCACCCACTCCTTCTGCAGCAATGCTGGCAGCACTCATACGTCTATTTCCCAAAGAAACCTCTGGATATCATGCTGAGCATGTGCACTCAGATTCTTTGGTTGACTATGGTGAGGCCTGTTCTAAGTGGAACATGTCCTGTTAAACCTGTGTATGGTCTTGGCCACCATTCTGCAGCTGTTTCAGGGTCTTGGCAATCTTCCTATAGCCTAGGCCATCTTTATGTAGAGCAACAATTCCTTTTTTCAGATCCTCAGAGAGTTCTTTGCCATGAGGTGCCATGTTGAAATTCCAGTATGAGAGCGATAACACCAAATTTAACACACCTGCTCACCATTCACACCTGAGATCTTGTAACACTAATGAGTCACATGGCACTGAGGAGGGAAAATGGCTAATTGGGCCAGATTTGGACATTTTCACTTTGGGGTGTACTCACTTTTGTCTCTGCATTACCCTAGCCTGTCCATATACTACCCTAGCATGTCTATATACTACCCTAGCCTGGCTATATACTACCCTAGCCTGTCCATATACTACCCTAGCCTGTCTATATATTACCCTAGCCTGTCTATATAATACCCTGGCCTGTCTATATACTACCCTAGCCTGCCCCTATACTACCCTAGTCTGTCTATATACTACCCTAGCCTGTCCATATACTGCCCTAGACTGCCCCTTGGAATTGAACATAATGGTATGTCATATAATTTTGCATATAGACAAGGTGCTGTAAATCTGACTTCCTGATGAATTTAATAATTTAGTTTTAATTATCATTATATAAAATAATGGATGTGGGGGCCTTTTAGTGGGTGTGATTTTTTTTTTTGTGGGGGGGGGGCAGAATTTCATTCTTGGACCAAGGCAGCACAATGTCTTGGGCCAGCCCTGGATGTACATACAATGTAACTAGTATGTGAAAGGGATATACAAAAGTAAAAATAATAATATCAGTATTTAAGACTTAAACTTAGTAGAGTGATTTCGGGTCAGATGGCTACCCGACTGGTTTATCATCAGTTGTGGTGAATGAGAAATAATGAAATACAAAAGAGTAGGGAAAAAAATTAAACAAAAAAATAGTATTTTGAAGCATATTGAAATGTATTACTAAAATAATGCACATAAAACTTAGATTTGGCCTAGTTATGTAAGAAGTAGACAATACATTCTAGTATACTGGTAGAACGATGTGGTCCAAGGGGAGTAACGGTTAGTGTACGACAATGATTGATAGTAAGGAATAGGAAAAAATGCTTAATATATATTAAGGGTAAACTTCAAGTGCCCATGAGATAAATATTCATCAGAATATCTGAACTCAATCCATGCATTGCAGGTCTTGTGATAATGATCTAAGCGATCATTTGCTATGGCAAGTGTCTCTTCCATTGAATGATAATTTCTAAAAATCCATTCCTTGATGGAAGGGGAGTGAGTGGTTTTCCAGGATCTGGGAATTAGGATTTTAGCTGCGTTAAGCAGATGTCTGGTTAGTGATCTTTTGTAGCGGGTGATACGTCGAGATGTGATGTTGAGGAGGCAAAAAGAAGAGTCTAGTTCAATGTCTGTTGCTGTAATTCTCTGTTTTAAATCACAGGCCATTTTCCAGAAATCAGAGATTAAAGGACAGTTCTACCAAATATGTAACAGTGACCCAACGTCATTATTGCATTTCCAGCAGACATCTGTGTTTTGTGGGTACCAAGAATGTAGCCTTTTGGGTGTGGCATACCATTAAATGAGTAATTTGTAGGATATCTCTTGTAGTCTGGTACTAATAGAGCATTTGTGAGAAAGTATACAAGCTTTCTTTCATTGGCTATTGGTAAAGTCCCTGTTTAAGGCTTTTTCCCATTTGGATTTAAAGTTTATGCTTAGACTTGTGCACAATGGAAAATTTTGTTTTGATTTGTAAAATGCATAATTTCGTTCTGTTATATAAGTTATGTCACATTAGCTTGTTTTCGAATCAATTCATTTTGTATGTATATCGAATCGATTTGTTATTTATGTATGTATACATATTCGTGCTAATGATTCGTAGTTTGGAAAGTCGTTTGTTTATTGAATCCATTAACACACACAATGACAATTTACCGTATCTTCTCCTCTGCTCAAATACAATACAACACCCTTCTCACTCAGTTCACAAGAATGCACTTTGGCAGTAATCCACCCTCCAGCACAAAATTAATCAGCTGATTGAACTGTAAGATTTACTCTGAGTTGACCTTTTGTTTCATTTGACCTTTAAAGAATGAATGAATCATATCAAATTCGTTATTTTCGCTATAATTCCCTTCGTATTTATTGAAATTTTTTTTTCATACATTCCGAATGTCCGAAAGATGCAAAATTCGTCCGAATTTTGATTTGTTACGAAAGGAATTGTACATGTCTACTTTGCGTGTTTAAGGATGCCTGGAGCTATGAGCAAGCTAGAGATGTGTATTTTTTTTATAGCCCTGGCTTCTAAGCATACCTTCTCAAGTTGAGTGGGGGCCTTGGAGAAAGCTTGCTTAAGTTTTTATTTTCTAAGGTAGCTGCAAAGCTGTAGGTACGTCCATTGAAGGAGAGCCTGGTCTCCACACAGGGATTGAATGTGTTCTCTGGATTTAACCAATTTGTAGGCAATTAAAAGCTAGCAGTGGAGAGCCATTTGTAGTTATTTTGCATACCTGGACCAAACTCTGGACTACCCACTAGTCTGGTAAGAGGGCCAGGGATTGAAGTAATGTTGTAATTAAGAGAGACTAGTTGGAAGACGTGTAGGTGTTTGGGATGGTGTTTCAAGGTTGGTGGAAGGGCAGGAAGAAATTTGAGGGGTAATGGAGATAAAACATTCTCAGTTGCTATCCAGTCTTTATTTTGGGTCTGGCAATGCCAGTCTATAACCTTTGTGATATGTGTGGCATAGTAGTATCTTTTGAAGTCAGGTAAGCTCTTACCTCTTGCTTCTTTTGAATATGTAATGGTATTAAAATTGTTTTGTGGTCTTTTGTGAGCCCAGACAAATTTAGATTGTACATATTGTAGATGTTTAAAGAAGGTGGCTGGAATTTTAATTGGGAGGGCATGCAAACAATAAAAAAGTCTAGGGAGAATAACCATTTTGACTATTGCGGCTCTTCCGAACTAAGAAAAATCTCCAGAGTGCCACTCCTTGAGATCTGCTATGATATTCTTTAAAAGAGGAGAACATTTTTTTATGCAATAGGTCCCCTACAGTAGGAGAGAGCCATATTCCAAGGAATTTTAATGCCTCTTTTTCCCATTTAAATGGGCAGGTTTGCTGGGCTAGTTTCAAAGTGTTTTTCGGTAAAGAGATATTTAAAGCCTCTGATTTGCTATAATTTATTTTTAGGTTTGAGATGTATCCAAATGTATTAAAGTTTTCTAGTAGATTGGGAATAGAGATATTTGGCTGAGTTAGGAAGAATAAAAGATCGTCTACGCATGCTGCAGTTTTGTATTCCTTTCCTGCTAGTTTAAAACCTTGGATGGATGGATTTTATTATTATACAGGATTTATATAGCGCTGACAGTTTGCGCAGCGCTTTACAATATTAGGGCAGACAGTACAATTACAATACAATTCAATACAGGAGGAATCAGAGGACCCTGCTCGTTAGAGCTTACAATCTAGGATATCTAGGAAATAGGACATTATTTTATAGTTATAAAATATTTTTTACTTTCTGCTATTAATCATTCCCAATAAGAAAATATAAAAAATCTAATTTATTCATCAGTTTAGGCCAATATGTATTCTGCTGCATATTTTTGGTAAAAAAAAAAATCCCAATAAGCGTATATTGATTGGTTTGCGCAAAAGTTATCGTGTCTACAAACTATGAGATTGATTTATGGCACTTTTATTTATTTCTTTTTTTTACTAGTAATGGTGACGATCAGCGATTTTTAGCAGGACTGCGACATTGACGTGGACAAATATGACACTGAGGGGTTGATTTACTAAAGCTGGAGAGTGCAAAAAACGGTGCAGCTGTGCATGATAGCCAATCAGCTTCCAACCTCAGCTTGTTCAAGCAAGCTTTGACAATAAAAACATGAAGCTGATTGGTTTCTGTGTGGAGCTGCACCAAATGTTGCACTTTCAAGCTTTAGTAAATCAACCCCTAAGTGACACTTTTTGGGGACCGGTGACACCAATACAGTGATCAGTGCTAAAGCTATGACACTGGCAGGGAAGGGGTTAACACCGGGGGCGATCAAAGGGTTAAGTGTGTCCCTGGGAGGTGCTTGCTAACTGTGTAGGGATGTATACACTGGAGGAAAAGAAATATCGTGTTTCGGCATAGCTGAAACATAAGATCTCTCTTTTGCTCCCTGACAAATCAGCGGTTTGCCCTGTTTACACACTGCTGCTCCGTCTCTCCGCTGAATCTGTGCACAAAATCACGTACAGGTATCTCCCTGTTGCAGCATATATGCGGTGGGCGGTCTGGAAGTGGTTAAGACCCGCCCTCTCATCTTCGTGGGATGAGGACAGAGGGATGCCGTGGGAGAAAGTCAGAGGGATGCCATGGGATAAGGACAGAGGGATGCCGTGGGAGAAGGACAGAGGGATGCCGTGGGAGGAAGACAGAGGGACGCCATGGGAGAAGGACAGAGGGATGCCGTGGGATGAGGACAGAGGGATGCCGTGGGATGAGGACAGAGGGATGCCGTGGGATGAGGACAGAGGGATGCCGTGGGATGAGGACAGAGGGACGCCGTGGGAGGCGGACAGAGGAACGCCGTGGGAGGCGGACAGAGGGACGCCATGGGAGGCGGACAGAGAGGGACGCCATGGGAGGCGGACAGAGAGGGACGCCATGGGAGGCGGACAGAGAGGGACGCCATGGGTGGAGGACAGAGAGGGACGTGGCATCTTTTGATTTGGAGGAGAGGGGGATAAGGGGATATGTGCTAGAAGGTGCTTTTGCAGTGGAGAGGACTTGTGCTAGTGTTGGGGGGTGGTCGGATCCCCCCACTAGCACATGTCCTCTCCCCTTCCAAAGCACCCCCCCCAACACATATCCTCTACCCCCTCCCCTCCCATCACTCCACCATTTGTGTATCTGTGTTACCTGCCCCGCCCCCCCCCCTGCCAGCTACTGTGTCCCCCTCCACTGTAAACAATGCATAGACCTCAGAACAGCAGCGTGGCTCTTGCAGTGCATTCATGCCCCTCCTCCATGGCTCCTCCTCCTCCTGGTTGTGTACATAAGAACATTGGAGCCGAGGAGTGGGAGGAGGATCCTCAGTGAGCTGTGTGTGGCTGTCAGTGGGGAAAGAGGAGACCCCGGGTGGCAGAGGTCTGGTGCTCATGCTAGCGCGTGCCAGTGCCGGAACATGTTGTGGCACTGGGCTCCTAGATTCAGTCCGAGTGCACTATTAGTCGGTTCGGCCCTGGTTGGGGCCTGGGCCCCTAAATCAGTATGATCTGTACCCCTCTGAGGGCGGCCCTGTGTGCCTGGACTCGGGAGGAGGTGGTGGGAGCTTTTTTTTCCTGCAGAAGGCAGCTTTTTTTGCCATCCCCCCACAAAGTTCTGCCCTAGGCATGGGCCTTAGCAGCCAAGACACAGCACTGCATACAGGACTTTTTTTCAAGTGCAGCATGGTACAAGGAATCCATCACATTGCAAGCAGTAGAACTGAATGAAATGCCACCTGTGTTCTAGCAGAAAAAAAATAAATAAATAAACAGTAATTGGCACATCAGTGTGGTCTCCTTCTAGTGCACATCAGCAGCCACAGCTACTGGTATGAACAAGACCTAAATTTGTTTACCTAGATTTGACCTATTAACAATCTACTGCAATTGCAAGGATTAAACTGGGAGCAGAACAAGCAGCACAAGAGACCAAGAAGGAACAGGAGAGAACAGAATAATAGAGAGATTAAAATGATTGTAAACGATCCCTATCCATTTCTTCTGGGGTCATCCACCGATGCTCCTGGCTCCTCCCCCCGCTAAGTGTCCCTTTAGAAAGCCGCTTGCTATGGGGGCACTCATGCAGGCTCGCTCCTGAGTTGGCTCTGTGCGTCCATTGACACACAGAGTATGGTTTGGCTCCGCCCCTGCTCCACTCCTCAATGTGATTACCAGCAGTGGGAGCCAATGGCAAGAGAGGCTCGGCTCTCCTGCACACTGTTGGATCAAGATCAGAGTAAGGTGAACATATATTGTCTGTTTAGCTTGTTGCCTGGAATTCAACTGGAAGCAACTAGATTTATATTTACTGGGTGGATTTTTCAGTGTATGTCTCCAGATGGCTAAAGTTTGTCTTGGGGATGATATTATGTAGGAGAGGTAGAACGTCCTCCTATACAGCAACCCTCCCGTTGCATCATTCTATCTTCAGGGGATGATTATTTATGGCACGGTGAGAAGTCACTAGTGGCAGTTGTAACCACTGGAAGATTATCAAGTGCACTGTGACGTTTCTAAAAGTTGATTGCTCATGGTACACCATGCAAAGCAAAACACATTTTAATGTGTTTATTTTTTCATTCTTAACCACTTGCCCACTGGGCACTTTCACCCCCTTCCTGCCCAGCTGATCACATAGTGAAAGGGCTGTTGTAATTGGCTCTTTACCCTGACCTGTGATAAGCTGAATATGAAGGACTTGGCAATCACAGAGCGCCCCGCAAACGCTCTGCAGGGGGCGCGTGGGTAGAGCAATAATGGTAGGACATCCATGGACTTACTTTTCCTCCCCGCAAAGTAAGCCCGTGCTGTAGCCGTCTTTCAGCTATAGCGATGGGGCGGAAACTGGTCAATGCATATAAATTTTTTAACCCAGGTAAAGTGAATACCCCTTTATTGCATATACTGAACATATAATAAGTGTGCTGCTGTTCCCCTGACAATGCTGATTCATGGATAAACGTGTTGGGAGATGCTTATAGACATGTGCAGAATGAGAAATTTTGATTAGTTTAGTTTGTTTCAATTCGTTATTTACCTAACTTAGTTTAGTTAAATTTGCTTAAGCTGTTTAATTCGTTATCAAAATTTGCTTTATTTATTCGTATTCAAATCGATTTGAATAGTTTTTGAATCAATTATGAATAGTTTTAAAATCAATTTCATAAGTAAATACAATAAAAAAAATATATGAAATAAAACATAAACATCATAAGAGTAACTTAAAGTCCATGTATATTATATTGATCCATGCGATGTGATCCAACACCATGTGAGAAAATCTTCTAATCCAATTGTGACAATAATCCATCATATTGCAGCTTGAAATGAGGGTGGCAACTCACCAGATGTTTTGACCCCCTTTTTACAGGATGGTCAAAAGTCGCTTGTGGAAAAACAATGTTTCCTAATATAAGTGCGCGTCTTCACCCCCTTGGACTCCGTTTGTACCAGCTAAATAGATGGAAATGACTCCTCAAGAGACAATGGTGAAACTTTTCATAATGTAGTATATTTATTAAAGCTGTCATCAAAAAGATCTAAAAGTTATATGAACTCACATGTTTATGTGCCTGATTCCTGGCACTAGGTGTAACCGGCGTGTAGCTGAGTAACCCGCAGGGCAGACGGCTGGTGATGGACTGCCGCGTGCTTTCCAAGCCTCGGTTTGGTATACAGCACTAGGATAGATCATAGAACCAGGAAATCCTATGGAAAGCGTCTTCGACGTACGTTTCGTTGGAATGGCGTCATCAGGAAGGACTATTTTTTCAGTTTTTTTTTTCCATAGGGCGCCAACTCTCTAAATTTTATTGAATCAGTTAAAATCAATTTCGAATTCCAATAGTTTTCAAATTCGAATAGCTTTCCAATTTCCAAAGAGAATAAAATAGAATAGAAAATAAAGAAATGGAAATTACAAAAATAGAATGGAACAGAAAATAAAAGAATAGTTATAGAATAAAACAGAACAAAATAGAATAGTAAATAAAAGAACAGAATAGAATATAAACGAATAGAATAAAAAAAGAATAGCATAAAATAGAAAGAATACAACCATCTTCTGAAATTCAAATAGAAAAGAATAGAATAGAAAAGAATATAATTTAAAAAAAACAATAGAATAGAAATTTGAATTTAAAAAGAATACTGTAGATTAGAATAGAAAATAACAGAATAGTGTAGAAAAAAAAAACAACAGAATAGAATGAATACAACCATCTTCATTTTCTTTTCTATTTAAATTGATTCTATTTGAATTTTGGGAAATGGTTATATTCTTTCTATTCTATTGTTATTATTTTCTGTTATATTCTTTTATATTCTATCATATTTTTTACTATTCTATTCCTTTTTCTATTCTATTTTATTCTCTTTGGAAATTGGTAAACAATTCGAAAACTATTCGAATTTGAAAACTATTTGAAATCAAAAACGTTTTGAATTTGAAAACTATTCGATTCCATTCAAATTCCGTCCGAAATTTTTTTTTTTGTTATTTCGGATCCGTTGAAATTCAAGACTATTGTAATTTGGAAATTCGTATACATCTGAATTTACAAAAAACAAAAATTTGTCCCAATTTCAATTCGGAACTAAACGAATTGCACAAGTTTAGAAGCTTAACCAGTGATGTCATTACGCCCAACGAGTGGTTGGAGGTGTGGCTTTCTCTCTGTATGCTGCTTCTATCTTAACTTCATAAGTGCCTGTCTTATTTACAATAAAGGCTGGTTTAGCGTTTTTTCACCACGTGTGGCCTCTGTTCCTTTTTTTCAAAATGATGATGTCTGACCTTTGGAGTCGATAAGATACAACAGCGGGTAGTGTGCTGTGGAACATTGCTGAGTGCCAGGAGTGGTCCGCTTTTATCATGCAGTATTGATCTCTTTATTACAAGGGATCAATACGACCTGGTTAGAGACTATTTAATTTGTGGTGCAGGGCATAAGTTACCTCATTTACTAAGATCTGGAGCAACTGCACTTTGCAAAGTGCACAGTGTATTTGCCTTTAGTAAATCAACCCCTATGTGTTCCGAGCTGCACCTACTAAACATCTGAATACTAGATGGAAAAAAAATGGATATACATATACAGTATCTCACAAAAGTGAGTACACCCCTCACATTTTTGTAAATATTTTATTCTATCTTTTCATGTGACAACACTGAAGAAATTACACTTTGCTGCAATGTAAAGCAGTGAGTGTACAGCTTGTATAACAGTGTAAATTTGCTGTCCCCTCAAAATAACTCAACACACAGCCATTTACCACTTGCCGATCAGCTGCAGTCGTTTGATGGCGTCAGGTTGGCTCTCCTGCGCGAAATGCTGTAGATGTCTCTGGAGCCAATGCGGGTCCGCCAGCTACCCGCGATCGCTCCTTACAGAGAACATGTAAACAAATGGATCTCCGTTCTGACAGGGAAGTAGAGAGAGATCTGCTGTACCCAGTGATCGGGAGCAGCTCTCTCTCTTCACCCCCAGTCACTACACTCCCCCAAAACTTAGAAACACCTACCTAGGGAACACTTAACCCCTTTATCACCCCCTAGTGTAAACCCCTTCCCTGCCAATGACATTGATACAGTAATCAGTGGCTATTTTTAGTTCTGATCGCTATATAAATGTCATTGGCCTGAAAAAAGTAAGAAAAAATGAATCATGAGTTTTTATTGGTGCCAAAAAAAATATAAGACAGAAAAAATGACTAAAAAGTATATTTTATTGATACAACAATAAAAAGGAAGATTAAACTTCCTGGATATTTAGCAAAATACCACATTACCATAGTCACCACATAGTATATTCAAATTAAACAGAATGAACACTGTACTACTTTATCTGAATGCCTGTAAGTTCTACATGTTTCGCAAATAGCTTCGTCAGGAACTTTTAGAGGTGTACAGAAGTTCTAGACAAATACGAAAAAGGAAATTAATAAAACAAACATTCCACAAATAATGGCCATCATCATTATGATACCTATATGACTGAATACATCAGATTATGATATTAAATCAAACTATTAATTCAGAATTGGTATGAATACATGTCACTAGCACAATCCTGGAAGGGCATATCCAAAAGATCGATAATAATGTCAAAAATAAAAATACCTGATAATCGATGGTAATCAGAAGATTTTGGAGATCTATGGCAATGGATATCAATAAAAAGAGGAGAAGGAAGCCCCAGTGAATGGAACTGCAGAGTGGATCACCCATTAAAAAAAAAGACAGGAATGAATAGAGTCCCGACAGGTTTTTTTGGAATAGAATTGCTGGTGGTCTACCAAACAGAAAAATGTTCCCTAAGTATGATTTTAATACTGAAGTTAATAAATCACAGTTATTGTGAGCAGTATATATATCTCATAGAATTGGGCCACCCTCAAATGATTCCCAATAGATAATGACAGAGGAATAAGCTTTGATTGATGGAAGGCAAAAAAAGCCAAAGCAACAATTAGGTAAATGATATGTGTTTAAAGGAATGAGGGAATACCTCTGCGCTGCCACTTGATGAACAGGTTTTCCTTCTAAAAATGTTTGATGAGTGTGGACAGCTGCTGGCACTTCAATAGTTATCCAAGACTATTTAGGTATAAGGCTGGGTTCACACTATCCGATACAAAAACGGTTAGACTTTTGATCCTACTTTGCCCTGCAACATCGGTCCTACTTCTGTCCTACTTTGGTCCTATTTCCATCCGACTTGAATGAACAAGATAAGATTTTGCTCCGACTTTGAGATAGTGACTTGTCCTTTGACCACTCAAAACAATCCCAGTGTGAGATAAATTCCTTTTACTGCTGCTGTAATCACCAAGTCGGATGCCACAAGTCAGATGGTTAGAACAAGGATCCGACTTTGATCCTACTTCAATGATATTCAATGGGTTGAAGTCAGACCAAAGTAGTACAGGAACCTTTTTCAAAGTCGGACCGACTTGTGTTGGACCAGTTAAGACGGCTCTCATAGGGAAACATTGATTTTGTGACGTAATGCGACTTGTGTTCACAATGTCGGTCCATTTGTCGGACTAGTGTGAACCCAGCCTGATTGTGGTAAAAGGTGTTTTGTGCCGCGCTATCTGTGTAGTACAATTGGTATTATGTGAATTAATTGTGATTGTGTTAGGTGCAATAATGTCAGTGATTACATTTATGATTAAAGCATTTCTTATTCATGCATACTAGTGATTAAAATATAAAGCCGTGGTGGCTTACAGACATATATACCAAACCAAAATTTTCAGGTGAGTATGTGACATATACAAAAACAGTAATTAGCACTTAATGATTGGTGACAGTTAAAGTAAAAGTTTGCAGATGATGCCGGTGATGATACACTTAATAAAATTATACAAATAATAGTCCATAAAAGTTCTGTCAGATGGGTGAATTTAAAAATCTCTTAAGGGTGATACATATTGGTGCGCTGGGTAATACATCTGCAGTGATTGTAGTTGTGACTGATCCTTAAGTGTGTGCTAGTCCCTCCCCTGAGGTGTGCTCGTCCCTCCCCTGAGGTGTGCTAGCAACCTTGCACATAAAGGTTTCTTTGTATGGGTGATTCCTTGTTCCTCCTGTGGGGGTCTCCACCTTTTTTATGTGCTGTCAGCTAT
>BLSH010478089.1:113107-125793 GCA_018402905.1 Glandirana rugosa
GACGTTCTTATGACGAAACAAGTTCGTTGGTTCCAATTTCTACTACCGTCGATTGTCCAACACTGCAAGTAATTCTGACACCAGTTATGTAAGATTCCTTACACAGGTGACAGGGTTACTCCCCACCGGATAAGACCGTTATACGTCAGAGCCCCGAAGGGTCCGTTTGCTAGTCGAAGTTAGAGGAGTTTCTCTTCTATGTTTACTTGCAATGATCCTTAGGACGAAGTTCGTCAGTTCCTGTCTCTATAGTTGTACTTATCCAACAGTGTACGTAATTTGTACACTCGTTATGTGCGATTGTTTCACCCGTTTAGTTGAAAAATCTGAGAAGGTTCTCTTTGGGAACAACTCCTTTAGACTGTATTTACACGTTTACTGAATGTGACAACCTGTTAGGTGTCGTCATCTGGTCTTTGCTTGCTTCAACCAACAAGATTCACACAGTTCTATTCTGTCTGCATCTTCTCTTGGAAGAGTCTAAAAAGTTGATTTGCCCACTTTGTTAGCGTGTATTGCTCACATGTTTAATGCATGTGACAACCTATTCATGTTGATATCTCTGTCCTTGACTGCTTGAAGCAGGATTCCTAGTAACGTTCATTTGTATCTTCTCTTTGAGGAGATTGAAGCTGATCGTTTGCCTGGGAAGCCCCGAGACTGCATATTGCCAGAATAGGCCACCCCTCATTGGGACAGTGGACACATTCCTTAGAATGTATTGACCACAGTCTTAATGAACGTCACAACCTGTTAGCTGCCATCATCTTTAACCTTGGTTGCTTGAACAAAGCAGTATTCTTGCAGTCATGTTTATCCTTAATTGCTATTAGTAAGCAGCTGAACAGGATTGGTTTGCCTGGAAAAAAAAAAAAGGCTTGGAGACTGTTCAATGTCGGAACAGGTAACCCCTTCACAGAGCGATTGGAAACACGCCTCTAGAGTGTATAGACCATGTGCTTAAACAAATGTGACAGCCTGTTAAGGTGTTGCCATCCTTACCCTTGTCTGCTTGAACCAACAGGCTTCATATATCACATTCATGTGTATCCTCTCTTGGAAGAATCTGGAGAAAGTTGATTTTCCCACAGTGTGAGTGAAAACAACCCCTTTAGGCTCAGTTTCCACCAGTGCAACTTGTCATGCGACTTAGGACACAGTCGCATGACAAGTCACAATCCATTGGTCTCAATGGCACCCGCTCCCATCTGTGCGACTTTGAAATCTGTGACTTTGAAAAGGTGCCTGCACCACTTTGATGCGACTTTGGAATCACACCAGCGGAAATGTAACCCAAGACATATAGGTGTCGTCAAGAAACATACAGTGCTTTGCCTGCCAAGGCATGGGTGGCATAGGACCAGCTTAAGGCCGTGCTTGATGCCTGTCAACTGGAGGGACTAAGAGCTGGTTCACACCACAGCGATCCGACTTGCGGGGGCGACCCCAGCGTGGCCTGCAAAGGACCCCTGAATAGAAGTCAATGTATGCCACCTGAAGTCGCCCCAAAAGTCGTACAGGAACCTTTTTCCAAGTCGGAGCGACCTGAGTCACTCCTATTAGAACGGTTCCATTGCATAGCATGGAGACGACCCGTCAGGCGACTCAAGTCGCCTGACAAGTCGAGGCAGTGTAAACCGCTCTAATGGAAAAAAGGCCATAGTTAATTTCTCATACACAATACACCTGAAAGAAAAACTACTTGAATGGTGCCCCTTACCTCCTTAGCAAGGCCTGGCTACCAGGAAGAGTTGATGCTCATGGCTTAGCAATATAAGCAAATGGCTTTCAGCTAGGGTTGCCACCTCATCCCTTTAAACCCAAACACAAATGAATTACACAGGTTCTGAGGCTAATTTAATACAGATAAGGCATCAAGAGAGTTTAATTACCACCTTAATCAGCCACAGAACCTGTGTAATTCATGTGTGTTCGGGTTTAAAGGGATGAGGTGGCAACCCTACTTTCAGCAAGCTGGCAGAAGACAAGGTAACCATACATAGTCTTACTGCAAAGGACCTCTTGACCTTACTTATACCTGATAAACAGGATACTAAGCAAGAGTCATAGACAATTAAATATATCAAAGTTACGCAACTACTTCAAATGAGAGCCCTGCGGCTTGATAAAGCATTTCAAAACAAAAAGTTTTTGTGCAATTGGAATTAGCTGGTTAGGCAATAATCCTCTAAGGGGTTAACCACAGCTAAGGCACCATTCACACAGGGGCGACTGGCGCTCCGACTTGGGTAGCCTCAAGTCGCCCCAGGTCGCTTGACATCTGAAATCCCATTGAAATGAATGGGAGCCGTCTTAATGTACGCTACTGAAGTCGGAACAACTTCAGAAAAGGTTCCTGTACTACTTCTAGGCGACTTCTATCCGACTTGTGCCCATAGAATTGAATAGAAGTCGCCTCCAAGTCGGATCCCCCATCTAAATAAAAGCGACTTTGTAGTGAAAAGAATAGAATTTATTTTTAGGCAACCCCCTCCCTCCCTTTTCTGATTGGTCAAGGCAAAGTCGCCTGGAAAAAGTCGTGTTGTAAAGTCGCCTCAAGTCCCTGGAAGTCGCGCTGGAAGTCGCGCTGAAAGTCGCGCTGAAATTGCCTAGCAAAGTCGCGTCGAAGTCGGGTCGCCCCTGTGTGAATGCAGCCTAAGGGTGGCTGACAGTCGGTTCTTAGACCTGACATTAGTACCAGGTGCTTAATTAAACAAACTCAACTATGCCAGAAGCAGGACAAGTATAAAAAAGCTTGTTCAAGCCAGAAAAATGGCAGGATCACAATGATATTCAGCAAAGTTTACCTATAGCTAGTACAGATTTTAAAGTAGAGTGAGCCTGGCATACACTACACATCTCTCCAACCTCTCCCAGATCCACCTTCAACCATGCAGTGCAAGGGTGCGCCTGATTGCACACAAATTACATGGGTTATGTTTGATCTCACACTACATGGTTTTGGAAACCTAAGGAAAGCCGAACAAGAAGTGCACAGTGCAAGGCCAGTCCCCCACCCCAATAGCCAACATGCAGCCAGCTGCCCACATTCCACCGCATGCTGCTGTGGAACTCAGACATCCCAGCTGCCATATTGGGATCTGTACAATCTAGAGAAACATCCCTGAACAAAGGAAGATGCATTACAGACAAAAAAAAGGTAAAATCAGCAGTACAGAGAGAGCAGAACATGCCATGCCCCCTGCTAATAACAGATCTAACACACCATAGGATGCATGGACTTGCCCGGGCACCAGGGTGCTCCTACAGGAGAGGGTTTACCTCTGTCAGCCCTCCACCTGCGAGGCAAGGCGGGAGAGGTAGGAATCTTCAATACTTATCACTTCATTGTAGAATCATAGTGGTGTTGTCTCTGGAGCGAGGACAAAAAAGGAACATAGGGGTATAGGGAGGCCCGCCTTTTATTCATTTAGTGGGTTGTCCTATGGGGGTCAGAGGGGAGGACCTGACCCATACGTAGGCTTACATGATGAGCTCCAGGAAATAACATCTAGCATAACCCTTGTCTCTAAGAAAATGGCCGCGATAACCAACCATCCACAGGCTTCAAGAAAATGGCCGATATAATTAAATCCATTATAAATACCTCACCTCACACACCTCTCTAGCCATCCCCATTGAGGAAGTCACGTGAGGCGTGATGTAAAGTGTAGGGTGGCGACAGCAGAGGTGTTTGGAAGCTCAGACTGAATGCACACGAGCTCGGCGCTCGTAAGAGAAACGCTCGTTCGTTTTACTTGTAAATGTGAGTGTTGATTTTAAAAGCTTGTTTTAAATAAATGTGTTAAACAAAACAATATCACACGAAGGAAAGTCCTCTCTCTTTTTGCACCCACCCGATTGGGAGGGTCTCTCTCCATATGACTAATTTTAAAAAGTCACCAGCAACATAGCTGACAGCACACAGATAAGGTGGAGACCCCCACAGGAGGAACAAGGAATCACCCAGACAAAGAAACCTTTATGTGCAAGGTTGCTAGCACACCTCAGGGGAGGGACGAGCACACCTCAGGGGAGGGACTAGCACACACTTAAGGATCAGTCAGAACTACAATCACTGCAGATGTATTACCCAGCACACCAATATGTATCACCATTAAGAGATTTTTAAATTCACCCATCTGACAGAACTTTTATGGACTATTATTTGTATAATTTTATTAAGTGTATCATCACCGGCATCATCTGCCAACTTTTACTTTAACTGTCACCAATCATTAAGTGCTAATTACTGTTTTTGTATATGTCACATACGTACATGAAAATTTTGGTTTGGTATATATGTATGTAAGCCACCATGGCTTTATATTTTAATCACTAGTATGCATAAATAAGAAATGCTTTAATCATAAATTCATTCATCACTGACACTATTGCACCTAACACAATCACAATTAATTCACATAATAGCAATTGTACTACACAGATAGCACGGCACAAAACACCTTTTACCACAATTAGGTAAATGAACCTTTAAATCCACAAGCGATCAATATTCATGCTCCAATATAAGAAGGATTATTGTTTAACCTCCTTGGCGGTAATCCCGAGTGTGGCTCAGGGTGGAATTTCAGTACCATTAGCAGTAACCCAGAGCCACACTCGGGATTGCATCGCTGGATCCAAGGCATCGTTATTCACCTTGTCCCCTGGATCCAGCGATGTCCCCCGCCGTGTCTGCGGGCTGTGTCCGCCGCTCCGATGTCTCTGTGTGCCGGGCTCCGTTCCCTGCGAGCGCCACGTCACACGGGGAAGGAGACCGGCGGCAAATTCAAAAAGTGAAACACACAGCACATACAGTACACTGTAATCTTATAGATTACATTACTGTATGAAATCATTTCACATCCCCTTTGTCCCTAGTGGTTTGCCCAGTGCCCTGCATGCACTTTTATATGTCATTCTTTCTGCTAGGAAACTTGAGAATGTCCATGGCAACCAAAAAGCGCCCCTTTACGTCAAAAGTGGTTTTTGATCAGCTAGCAAACACCGATAGTAAATAAGAATCATTTGCAGAATTGAGTGATACTGATTTTTGGGGAAATTTATCATCAGACACTGAAAGTGACGACAGCGACAATTCTGCAACTGAGCAAATTCCAGCGTTTTTGGTTTGATTACATTATTGAATAAATTTTTATACTATTACGTTATTATTTTTGATAATTATTTTTATTTATTATATTATAATTTATGATTTAATGTTTCAAACTTTATCATACCCTGGATGTCTACTAGACTCTTGTTTGGACAGATTTAATTGAGTTATTCCTAAGAATTACAGGTCTACAATATAAAACGCCAAATTTCCATGCAAAATAATGGTACCGCTTTCAGCACCAAAAATCTGAAATAATCATACCGCCAGGGAGGTTAAGCAATGGTCAGTCAATCTCAGTTAACCTGATAGTAGACAACAGGTCCCACTAGAAGCCCAAGAAAACATCAAGAGCATTCCTCTGTGGAGAAAATTACACAATAGCGGACCATCAATGCGGGTATCCTGTCAAAGCAACACCAACAGTAATGGCCAGTGACATGAAAAAACGAATATATCACTCAATTTGGCCCTCTTACCTCCAAAGTGCTCTCAAAATTCCGACCGCGTTATCCCGTCTGTAAAACAACAGGGGCAATGAGCAAAAAGCTCACATGCACCTAAATAAGGGCCCAACTCCAATCAGCTGGTGTCTGACGCCACCACGCTAATTGTGGATGGTAAAAATGCCACAGCGCATGCGCTGACGTCACCGGAAGTGACGTCGAGCACACGCGTGACGATTCCTCCCCCGCCATCTTCCTAAGGAATAGAGAGAACAGCCAGAGGATGGGCAACAGCCAAGGAAGAGAACCGGAAGGTGGAAAAAAAACAGGGAAACCGCCACGAACAAGGGGGGCCCAGCATGATGCGCCTGAATGACACACCCAACCCTACCCAAATACATGAACAGTTCCAACCAAGAAATTCTTATCGCTCAAAGGAAGAGGGAGAGGAAGCTTGGAACTGTTCCGAGCTGGGGGCCCTCTAGAGGATAGAAAGGTTTAGGCAATGGATGAGGGACAATGAACATCCATATACACCCAAATTCTCAAAAGGGGAAAGGCCCATTGAGGAAGAATGTAAAGTGGATTAGGGGATCGCACCCCAAACAGGACAAGACTCCCATGTGGAGATCACGCCTGTCGTAAGAACCCTGAGGGGAGAGATCCCCCACCCGTCTGTATAATCCAAATATCGCATAGGACACCAATTCCCCAATATTATTGAAGGAAATTCATTGATCAACCAAGAAGATCCCAACCATTACCAAGAAAGAAACATGTTTTTTAAAAATATTAGGGAACATTAAGGAAATGATAATATAACTCCATAGCCTTCCAGGAGCCAGTGACATATCCATACCTGCAATGACAAAAAATAAACTTACAATGTCAATTTTAGATAATAACTGGCAGGGTGCCTTTAGCCAATCACTGCTCAGCAGCCTCAATCCATGCCCCACATTATATAAAGCTGCTTGTACAGCGGTTCTATGTAGAGTGTGTTGGCAGCGGTGCTGGAGTGATAGAGAGAGAGTTTAGGTTGCAGATTGCAGGCAGTTTAGCTAGATAGCTATTGCAAATTGTGAAGAAGATAGATATAAAGATAGATATCTATCTGTCAATTAGTGCAGGTAGGTTAGTGTAGGGAAATATATACTAGACAGATAGGGATATCTGTATACAGTCAGGCAGTGCAAGAATATATATATATACCTTCCAAGTATATATATATATATATATATATATATATATATATACACAGCGTATTGAGTGTACACTATAAATCGGTGCATTTGGAGTGTACATACGGTATATAGTACACTTGACCTGGTGTATTAAAATATATACAGCCTGGTATATATATATATATATATACAGTATGTGTGTGTGTGTGTGTGTATATATATATATGTACACAGCGTATTGAGTGTACACTATATATCAGTGCATTCGGGGGTGTACGGTATATAGTACAGTGTAGTGCGGTGTTAAAAAAAAATACCCATCATGTCAGGAAGGTCACAAAGGAGAGGCAGACACTCCCAGGCCACTAAAAGAGGGCAAGCAGCCTCTGTTTCTTCAGTGAAAAGTGGTGATGGTGGATGTGGTGCATCCTCTGCAGGCGGGTCACGCTTGTCCTTTTTTCTGTTGTTGGACGTGCTATTGAGCCACAACATGCAGAAGAGTTGGTGGAGTGGATAACAAAGCCCTCCTCATCCTCTGTCACCCAGGCTTGTACAAGTTTGCCTTCCAACACATCTGGCAAAGCAGCCTATTCCACCGGTTCCTTGTACACAGTTACTCCTTCTGTAGCCCCACCATCATGCACGGATGCGTCACCTGAGTTATTTAAACATAGTGTCGGTTACATGCTGATAGAGGATGCGCAGCAGTTTGAAGGCTCCAATGTTGGTTCCAGGGTTGAGGAAGGGAGTAGCGTGAGCCTAGAGACAGGGGGTGCCGCAAAAGAACAAGAAACTAGCAGTCATTTTACCCCAGCTGCAGCATACTGCCAAGTTTGCTCCAGTGATGAGGAGGGAGGGAATGATGAGGACACAGACTGTACTTGGGTGCCTGAGAGAAAAGAGGAGGAAAGTGAGGAGGAGGAGGCCCAACTCCAACAAGGCAGGATGTCCTCCAGGGGCCAGCTTAAGGGCAGCCACCCAATTGCATCAGACCACAGAGCTCCACAGGTGCAGGGTGCTGCTCCCTCCCCACCGACTTCCAAAATTTCTTTGGTGTGGGCATTTTTCAGCACATGTGCAGTAGATCGCACTGTTGCCATTTGCAATCTATGTCTGAAGCGGGTCAAGTGTGGCCAGGACTCCAGCTGCTTGGGCACTACTGTCTTGACAAGACATATGACGACTAGCCATGCAGTCCGTTGGCAAGGGTACCTGAAAAACCCACACCAGAAAACAAGATGGACTTCTCCTGGCTCCTCATCTGGGATCTCAACCCCTATTATACCTGCAGTCCTCTCCAAAACGTGCACTGAGAGGAATGAAGGTGTAGCAATGCGTGCCACAACTAGTACTTGCAGCCAATCTGCTAGCAGTACACCACCAGGGGAATTCAGCAGGCAAATATCCCTACCCCAGTTGCTGAACCGTAAAAAGAAATACTGTCCCAGCCATCCACGTGCTCAGCGTGTTAATGCTAGCTTGGCCAATTTGCTAGCACTCCAACTGCTGCCTTTTTAGCTGGTAGACTCTGCCCCCTTTCGTGAATTTGTGGAATGTGCTGTCGCACATGGCAGGTTCCCAAAAGACTTTTCTTTTCATGTAAGGCCATTCCAGCTCTCTACCGTCATGTGGAAGGCAATGTTTTGGTCTCGTTGGACAGTGCGGTCAGCAGCAGGGCTCATATTACCGCTGACTCATGGTCCAGCAGGCACGGTCAGGGATATTACCTTTCCTTTACGGCGCACTGGGTAACTCTGCTGGCAGCTGGGAAGGATGCAGGACAGGATTCAGTTTTGGAAATCGTTCCGCCACCTCGCCTCCAAAAAGCTGGTATTGATTTTGCCACATCCTCCTCCACCCCCTCCTCTTCTTCTACCTCTTTGCCCTCTTCTGCAGAATTGTCCTCTGAGCCTGCAGTGCTCCCTAAGCATTCAAGGGGCTATGCAAGCAGTCAGGCTAAAAGATGCCATGCAGTGCTTGAGTTAGTCTGTCTTGGGGATAGGAGCCACACTGGGGAAGAGATTCTTTCAGCTCTGCGGGGGCAGGCTCAGAGGTGGTTGATGTCACTGCAGCTTGAGCCAGGAATGGTTGTGTGCGACAATGGCACCAACCTTCTCTCTGCCCTCCGACTGGGACAATTGACACATATTTCATGCTTGGCACAAGTCTTGAATTTGGCGGTGCAGCATTTCTTGACCTGGTACCCGGGCTTGCCAGATAAGTCTGTGTTCATTTCTGGCATTCATACAATGCCAGTGCCTGGCTGGCTGACATCCAGCGGGAATTCAACCTGCCCAACAACTGCCTCGTTTGTGACATGCCCACCAGGTGGAACTCAACATTGGCCATGCTGCAGTGGCGCACGCACAGTAGAGGGCCATCAATGAGCACCTCTGTGAGCATGGCACCAGGACAGGCTCAGGGGTGCTTGGATTTTTTTTGCCACGTCAGTGGTTAATGATCAAGGATGCATGCACTCTTCTGTCACCACTTGAGGAGGCCACAAGAATGGTGAGCAGCGACAATGCATGCATCAGTGACACTGTCCCACTAATATTCCTTCTGGAGCACACGCTTCATGGAATCATGGACAGGACACTTGTGGCAGAACAGAGGGAGGAAGAGGAGGACTTACTTTCCTCTCAAGGCCCCCTTAATGCAGAGAACATTCCCGCAGAGCCACCAAACACACGGGAGAAGGAGGAGGAGGATTGTGTCAGCATGGATGTGGAGCATAATATGCAGCAGTTTTCAGACCCCAGAAACCCAACAAGTTGTACATGGCTGGAAGGAGGTGGTTCCTGATAATGTCATCCTCAGTGACCCAGAGGACACTCATGCCTCCTCAAACTTACGCTGCATGGGCTCTCTGATTCTGAAAAGCCTGCGAAAAGACCCTAGGATTTGTGGTATCAAGGAGATGGATCATTACTGGCTGGCAACCCTTCTTGATCCACGTTACAAGGGTAAAGTTGCAGAACCCTATGCAGAGGATGAAACATTTTCAGGATACCTTGAAGAAAAGTTTGTGCAACACCTTTCCAGACCCTGGGAGGTTACCATGTCCTGCTGCTGGTCCTGGACAACGTGTTTCTGAAGCTTTGGTCGTTCAAAGGCAGAGTGGTGGAGAAGGTGGCCGGCTAAGCGATGCCTTTAAAAAAAATTTCAGTCCTCAGCACCAAGGCCTGATAGGTTCAAGCAACCATCGTCAGCATCTGCATTATATGGTGCAGGAATATATAGGGACAAGAGCAGACTTTGAGACCTTTCCAACTGAGCATCCACTTAGTTACTGGGTCTTGAACTGGCCAGAACTTGCTCAATATGCAATTGAGCTACTGGCCTGTCCTGCACCGAGCATGCTTTCTGAACAGACATGCAGTGCTGCTGGAGGGTTCGTATCCTATCAAAGAGTGCGTCTTGTCCACAGACTCGGTCGATAGGCTCACATTTATTAAAAAGAATCAGTCCTGGATCAGCAGCCATCAAGCCCCTGATGCTGATGCAACTGATTAAATTTGCTAGGGATCTGGGATCCCTTGAAGACTGCCACTGCTCCTAGTTCTCCTGTCCATCATCTAGAACAATATTCTGTATTTAGGGCACCACCAACACCCAAGGCTCAATTTTTCTGCACCTGGTTTACAGGGGCATGCCATAACAAATTTTAAACCAATTTAAAACAGTAGGGTACGTTCCTGCATCCAGCAAGAGTAACTGCAAGGAGTTACAGTGTTCTGGCACCGCCAGCACCCAAGGCCCAAGTTTTCGCCACCTGTTTGACTGGGGGATTTCGTCACAATTTTTAAACTAATTTACAACATCAGGCCCTGTTCCTCCGTCAAACAAGAGTAACTGCAAGGGGTTACAGTGTTCTGGCACCGCCAGCACCCAAGGCCCAAGTTTTCGCCACCTGTTTGACTGGGGGATGTCGTCACAATTTTTAAACGAATTTACATAAGGCCCTATTCCTCCATCCAACAAGAGTAACTGCAAGGGGTTACAGTGTTCTCGCCCGTCCCCATCCTAACCTGCCAGGGCTGCATGCTGGTTTGGATGTTAGGGGGACACCCACGTCAATTTTTTTTTATATTTGGCGCGGGGTCCCCTTTAATATCCAAACCAGACCCGAAGAGCCTGGTTTGGACTGGGGAGGGACCCCACGCACTTTTTTTTCATAGATTTTTTTGTATATTGCCGGCAGCCGGCGATACATTACAGCCGCAATTTTAAATGACAATTTTTCCTATGGAAATGTAATTTTGCTCTGGCTATGTTCTACACCTCACCAAGATGCGCCCTTTTACAGAGAGAGACTAAGGACACCCCCCAAGCACAATATTTTAAAGGAATTTTTCATTTTTTTTTTTCACTTTAAGCATTATTAAAATCACTGCTCCTGAAAAAGCGAGTGATTTAAAAACTTTTTTTTCATTGATACATGTCCCCTAGGGCAGGACCCGAGCCCCCATAAACTTTTTAGGGCAATAACATTGCATATAAGCCTTTAAAATGAACACTTTTTATTTTTCGTGTTCGGGTCCCATAGACTTTAATGGTGTTCGAATGTTCGCGCAAACTTTTTGCCTGTTCGCATTTTCTGGTGCAAACCAAACCGGGGTGGGGTGTTCGGCCCATCCCTAATAATGGCCCCAAACACACCTCCAAGATAACCACTGCCTTGCTAAAGAAGCTGCGGGTAAAGGTGATGGACTGGCCAAGCATGTCTCCAGACCTAAACCCTAGTGAGCATCTGTGGGGCATCCTCAAACGGAAGGTGGAGGAGCGTAAGGTCTCTAACATCCACCAGCTCTGTGATGTCATTATGGAGGAGTGGAAGAGGACTCCAGTGGCAACCTGTGAAGCTCTGGTGAACTCCATGCCCAAGAGGGTTAAGGCAGTGCTGGAAAATAATGGTGGCCACACAAAATATTGGCACCTAATTTAAACGTTTTCACTAAGGGGTGTACTAACTTTTGTTGCCTGCGGTTTAGACATTAATGGCTGTGTGGAGTTATTTTGAGGGGACAGCAAATTTACACTGTTATACAAGCTGTACACTCACTACTTTACATTGTAGCAAACTGTGATTTATTCAGTGTTGTCACATGAAAAGATATAATAAAATATTTACAAAAATGTGAGGGGTGTTCTCACTTTTGTGAGATATTGTAAGTGCGCATCCACATAACAAAGTACCTTTAACCTCCCTGGCGGTATGATTATTTCAGATTTTTGGTGCTGAAAGCGGTACGATTATTTTGCATAAAAATTTGGCATTTTATATGGTAGGCCTGTAATTCTTAGGAATAACTCACTTAAATCTGTCCAAACAAGAGTCTAGTAGACATCCCAGGTATGATAAAGTTTGAAAAATGAAATCATAAATTATAATATAATAAATAACTAAAAATAATCATCAAAAATAATAAGGTAATAGTAATAAAATTTATACAATAATGTAATCAAACCAAAAACACTGAAATTTGCTCAGTTGCAGAATTGTCGCTGTCGTCACTTTCAGTTTCTGATGATAAATTTCCCCAAAAATCAGTATCACTCAATTCTGCAAATGATTCTTATTTACTATCGGTGTTTTCTAGCTGATCAAAAACCACTTTTGACGTAAAGGGACACTTTTTGGTTGCTATGGACATTCTCATGTTTCCAGGCAGAAAGAATGACATAAATAATATAAAAGTGCATGCAGGTCACTGGGCAAACCACTAGGGACAAAGTTATAGATTACAGTTTACTGTATGTGCTGTGTGTGTTTCACTTTTTGAATTTCCCGCCAGTCTCCGTCCCTTTGCGATGCGACGCTCGCAGGGAATGGAGCCCGGCACACAGGAGTCATCTGGCGGCGGACACAGCCTGCAGACACTGCGGGGGACATCGCTGGATCCAGGGGACAAGGTGAGTAGCGCTGCCTGGATC
>BLSH010478150.1:1561-22618 GCA_018402905.1 Glandirana rugosa
AAGATGATGCACAAGAAAGCCCACAAACAGTTTGCTGAAGACAAGCAGACTAAGCACATGGATTACTGGAACCATGTCCTGTGGTCTGATGAGACCAAGATAAACTTATTTAGTTCAGATGGTGTCAAGCGTGTGTGGTGACAACCAGGTGAGGAGTACAAAGACAAGTGTGTCTTGCCTACAGTCAAGCATGGTGGTGGAAGTGTCATGGTCTGGGGCTGCATGAGTGCTGCCGGCACTGGGGAGCTACAGATCATTGAGGGAACCATGCTGAAGCAGAGCATGATCCCCTCCCTTCGGAGACTGGGCGGCAGGGCAGTATTCCAACATGATAACGACCCCAAACACATCTCCAAGACGACCACTGCCTTGCTAAAGAAGCTGAGGGTAAAGGTGATGGGCTGGCCAAACATGTCTTTGGACCTAAACCCTATTGAGCATCTGTGGGGCATCCTCATACGGAAGGTGGAGGAGTGCAAGGTCTCTAACATCCACCAGCTCCGTGATGTTGTCATGGAGGAGGGGAAGAGGATTCCAGTGGCAACCTGTGAGGCTCTGGTGAACTCCATGCCCAAGAGGGTTAAATCATTGCTGGAAAATAATGGTGGCCATGCAAATTATTGACACTTTGGGCCCAATTTGGACATTTTCACTTAGGGGTGTACTCACTTTTGTTGCCAGCGGTTTAGACATTAATGGCTGTGTGCTGAGTTATTTTGATGGGACAGCAAATATACACTGTTATACAAGCTGTACACTCACTACTTTACATTGTAGCAAAGTGTCATTTCTTCAGTGTTGTCACATGAAAAGATAGAATAAAATATTTACAACAATGTGAGGGGTGTACTCACTTTTGTTAGATACTGTATGTATACTTGTGCATCATCGTTAGAAGAGGCTTCCTTCTGGGATGACCAATTGCAGAACAATTTGATGCAGTGTGCGGCGTATGGTCTGAGCACTGACAGGCTGACCCCCCCACCCCTTCAACCTCTGCAGCAATGCTGGCAGCACTCATACGTTCATTTCCCAAAGTTCATTTCCCAAAGACACTCAGCTTCTTTGGTCAACCATGGTGAGGCGCTGTTCTGAGTGTAACCTGTCCCCTCAAAATAACTTAACACACATCTATTAATGGCTGTGAAGCTCGGCTTGGAACTGCGCATGCGCAGTTCCAATCTGGAGCTGGCCAAGACCACCCAAGTTCGTTCGGGCAGCGCCGTGTTGGGGGGGCAGGTCTGGCGGAGGCGGTGCCTGAGTGTGTGTCGTGTGACATCATGGTGCAAGGGAGCCGAGCGGCCGGATCTGAGCATGTGGGTCTGCGGGACCTGAGCAAGGCAAGCCGGGAGTGGGACTGTCAGTGCTGTTTGGACTGGGGTGGGCTGAAGGGACCACCTGGGGTGGAGAGAGACTGTCGCTGTGACTCAGGAGGTGTGCTGCTGTCAGTGTCACTGCGAGAGTCAATTTCCTGAGTCCTGTCCTCGTGCTTCTTACTTACTATAGAGAAAATAGAATAAGAAATATGTTTTATGCCTTAATATCTACCTTTAATCACATTGCTAATGGCATATTGTACGTGTTTGTAGCCTAAATACTGAAATTTGCACTTAAAACTGTAAGTTTGTAATTTGTAAATGCCAGTAAAAACGTGGCCATGCCAGTAAATTTTGAGTGTTGTGTCAGTAATTTTAAATCCAGTAGGTAGGCAACACTACCGGGCGGGGGTTCGCACGGGTGGTTGGTAGCAGGATATTCACAGAGTCAGTCCCCTGCACTGTAATGTAAAGGAGCACTGTGATATAAAGAGGGGCACTGTAATGATTAGAACGCCCCTTTATAGCACAGTCCCCTTTATATCACAGTGCCCCGTTACATTACAGTGCACTTAGCAATCACAGCCACCCATCACAGTGCTCTTAGCAATCACAGCCCCCCATCACAGTGCTCTTGCAGTCATGCCCTCCCTTCTCCCTCTAATTACCAGTAGTGGCCTGTCCCCCTTATCCATGCGCCCACCCCTAATTTACATGCACAGCGCCGGATGCATGGATTCCAACAGTTTTTTTTTTTTAGAAGAAGAACATGATTAGAGCCTGAGGCTTTAATTGGCTTCAAAAAAGGGTGAGCACTGCACCCCAAGCCCACCCAGTTGTGTGAAAATAGAGAATTAATATTTGCTATTGTCTTCCTGATTCTCCCCCCCGGCCAATCAGGAAGCGGCTCCTGAGACCCATGACCCGATTGGCCCGAGAAGAGAAGCGATCCTATTGGCTGCCTAGGAGGAGGACGGAGGAGAGGCATGGCGGAAGCCACCGTGATGCTAAGGAGGGGGCGACCCAGGGGAAGCCGGCGCCTGGAGGAAGCACTGCCCACCACCTAGCTGGGGTAAGTGTGGGGCTACTTTTACTCTCTGCCTCCCCTGCACAGTCCTACCTTTGGCCCGGCCATCAACAGGCCGTTCTTGTTAGGACATGCCACCCCAGCGACCCGGCCCTGTGGCCAGTCTGGGCCTGCTGTGCACACACACCAGCACAAGCTGCAATCACACCACACTGTGCCGACATAACACTGCACAAACACAGCACCAACTTGTAGTTATACTACACTCTGCAATAAGACTGCGCAAATGTATTTATAAAAAAAAATTGCCTAGTAATGTGCCCAGTGAAAGTGTGGCAAAAAATGATTGTTATTAGGCTAGCTCCAGTGCTGGTTGAATGTCTGTCATTGACTTAAAACAGAGAAAACTGTATTTGACCACTAGATGGCATTAAGCATCAGGATACTTAGTGCCACCTGGTGGCCAAATGCAATATTTTCCATTTTAAATCATTGAAAAACATTCAACCTCAATTTTCTGTATTGTTCTTTCCTTTGACACCTATTTATCCTCATCCTATGCATTTCTTGATCCAGGTTGTCCCTCTGCGTACTGTCTGCTTTCACATCCGCCGGGGCAGACCCTACCCTGTAAGTCATGAATGTGGCTGCACTATGGGTAAGGGGGGCTTCTATGGGGTGACCAATGCACAAAATAATACCATGATATGTTACATTACTGCCTACTGGAGATATTTGTTTATGTATAATGGACATATTGTTATCTAATGTAATGTTTTGTTGTTCACTGTTACAGTATGACACAGGCGTCCAAATTAATCTTGCACACCCCTCTGTATAAAAGACTCCTGGGGAAGCGGTGATACATTTGTAGTCCGTGAAACATGTTGAGTTTACAGAAAAGTGCATAAGTATCCATCATGATCATAAACTACACAGATGTTTGATCTCTGCCTTATGTGCATTTTTAGCTATTTATGTAAATGTGCCTTTCCTTTTCAAAGGTGATAATTTGTAATAAAATCTATATTTTTTTTATAAACTATTTTGTATTTGATGTGTACGGTACCATCAAAGTCCACTGCTAGGGCCTCCAGTAAGGGAAATTTTAATTTTCCCTTTTTTTGCTACAATTTCTGTACTGTTCATCCCTTTAAGGGCTGCATTTATAACAAAAAAAAAATCATAGCTGTTCATCCAACAACACTGCCTGTAACAATTTGTGCCACACAAAATCAAATGCTCTGCAGTTTAAAAATACTGGGTTATGGCCACTAGATGGCACCCAGGAGCGTTCTCATTTCCTGCAATAGACAGCACCATCTGTGGCTATAATGTGGTATATTTCCCATTCTCACATTCGAATTGCAAGAGAATATAGCCTGAGAACACTCATTTTTGCCCCATTCGCACAAATCAAATTTACTTACAGTTTCGATGGATGAACAGGTATATATATATATATATATATAAGTAAACCTACGTGTTGTCATCTTCTGTAATGGATCTTGCTGAGAGTATTATCAAATGTGGAATAAGTGTTTTTTAAGATGGCTGTAGGGAACAAAAGCATTGTAAGTGCTGACTTGTAAGGTGTAGTGATCTCTACCAGTCTCTAATCAATGACTGTATCCTGCAGCATGTCCCTATTTTCCAACAACTCATATAGCATGTCTGCAGTCTCTGACCATCTCCTGTTACATGTCTTCAATCTCTGACAGATTTATGTAACAATACATTCACTAAATATTATGTGTGACCCTTTGCTGTTTCAGGATAGGAATTTCTGGAACTTTGCATCAAGTAAGTTGACCTGCCCCACTGTTTGATCTGCTAAAATAGTGCCAGCACATTGGGGTTGATTTGCTAAAGGCAAATAGGCTGTGCACTTGCAATTGCTCCAGAGCTTAGTAAATAAGGGGAAGCTTTACTGACTTCCAGCATCCAATCACGTGCAAGCAAAAATGATGTTTTTTTTATTTTCCTTACATGTGATTGGGTGTTATTTGTAAAGTGAAGCTTTAGCTCATTTATTAAGCCCTGGAGCAACTGCACTTGCAGAGTGAAATTGCACATGCAAAAGTGCGCAGTCTATTTGCCTTTTGTAAATCAACACCATTGTCAAATTTTTCAATCTCAGCAAGAGCTCCTTCTTAGATCACAGCATTTTTAATGCAATCTGTAAGATTATAAAAATGTATCTAATATTTATTATATTAAATAATTGCCTCTGCTTTTGATTATTACTGGTTTTAGTAATAACTTAAGACTTATTAGGGGCCATACATGGTTAGAAAACCGTTCAAAAAAGCGTTCGATACACTTGACCGTTTGACTTTCGAAACGTTAGTGGGTCCATTTCGATTCTCAAAATGCAAAGTCTTATGGCAAAAAAAACCAACCGTCATGTCGGATTTCTGTAGCATAAACTAGTGATTTTCTAAACGTTAGTAATGTTAAAGGGGTTGTAAAGTCTCAAGGTTTTTCACCTTAATGTATTCTATGCATTAAGGTGAAAAACCTCCTGTACTGCATTAACCCCCAAGAGCCCCCCATTTACTTACTTGAACCCAATCGTTCCAGCGTCAATGAGGAGCCCAGCAAGGATCCGGAAGGATTTTTTGCAATACGGCACTGCGTCGCTTTAACTGACAATTGCACGGTCGTGTGAGGTTGTACCCGAACAAAATTTCTGTCCTTTTTTCCCACAAATAGAGCTTTTTTTGGTGGTATTTGATCCCCTCTGCGGTTTTTATTTGTTGCGCTATAAACAAAAAAAGTGCGACAATTTTGAAAAAAAAGCAATATTTTTTACTTTTTGCTAAATAAATATTCAAAAAAAATTTAAAGAAACGAATTTCTTCATCAGTTTAGGGCAGTATGCATTCTTCTACATATTTTGTTAAAGAAAATTGCAATAAGCGTATATTGATTGGTTTGCGCAAACGTTATAGCGTCTATAAAAATAGGGGATAGAATTATGGCAATTTTTTAATTTATTTATTGTTTACTAGTAATGGTGGCGATCAGTGATTTTTAGGGGGACTGCGACATTGCGGCGGACAGATCGGATACCTAACTGACATTTTCGACACTTTTTTAGGAACCAGTGACATTATTACAGTACTCAGTGCTAAAAATATGCACTGTTATTGTACTTATGACACTGGCAGGGAAGGGGTTAACACTAGGGGAGATCAAGGGGTTAAATGTGTTCCCTCACTGTGTGTTCTAACTGTATGGGGGATGGGCTGCCTGGGGAAACAAACAGATCCATTCTCCTGCATAGCAGTCTCCGCTCTAATTCATCCCCTGTTCTATCGGGTTGAGGTCAGGATTCTGTGCAGGCCAGTCAAGTTGCTCCACCCCAAACTCGCTCATCCATGCCTTTATGGACCTTGCTTTGTGCGCTGTCCAAATCATTTAGTGGAGGGGGGATTATGGTGTGGGGTTGTTTTTCAGGAGTTGGCCCTTTAGTTCCAGTGAAGGTAACTCTTAAGGCGTCAGCATACCAAGACATTTTGGCCAATTTCATGCTCCCAACTTTGTGGGAACAGTTTGGGGGTGGCCCCTTCCTGTTCCAACATGACTGCACACCAGTGCACAAAGCAAGGTCCATAAAGACATGGATTAGTGAGTTTGGGCTGGTGGAACTTGACTGGCCTGCACAGAGTCCTGACTTCAACCCGATAGAACATGTTTGGGATGAATTAGAGTGGAGACTGCTATGCAGGAGGACGGATCTGTTTGTTTCCCCAGGCAGCCCATCCCCCATACAGTTAGAACACACAGTGAGGGACTGTGACCTCAATCCGATAGAACACCTTTGGGATGAATTAGAGCGGAGACTGCGAGCCAAGCCTTCTTGTCGACATCAGTGCCTGACCTCACAAATGCGCTTCTGGAAGAATAGTCAAACATTCCCATAGGCACTCCTAAACCTTGTGGACAGCCTTCCCAGAAGAATTGAAGCTGTTATAGCTGCAAAGGGTGGACCAACTCAATATTGAACCCTATGGACTAATACTGGGATGCCATTTAAGCTCACGTGCGTGTAAAGGCAGGTGTCCCGATACTTTTGACAATATATTATATATACGTGATTCTGCATATCCGGCTCGATGTCCCCGTACACCCTCCCGGCTCTGCTGTGATTTGTCACAGCACATGCCAATCACCGGGTCCCAGCCAGTAAATCGGCTCTGAACTTCGCTGAACACAGCACTGATCACTGTAATAATTGCACTGGTGATGTCAGTGGCAGTCAGTTATTTCCCACAAAGCGTCAGTTAGTGTCAGATTGTCCGATATCCCGCTATAAGTCGCTGATTGCTGCCATTACTAGTATACAATTTAAAAAAAAAAATAATAAATTCCAGTATATATCCCATAGCTTGTAGACACTATAACTTTAAAGAGCAGTTCTGTTCCACAAGTATGTTTTACTTTGAGTGGAGTGAAAGGGCATTCAATCTATCAGTTGGTCTTTACTGGTGTCTTTGTTATTGTTATCTGCAACCTTGTTACCGTACTTGGCAGTTGCAGTCCAGGTCTGCCCCATGTGCCCAGAAGATACTGGCAGTAAGAAATACTAAAGCTCAGTTTACACCAGGAGGTGCGAAAGTGCATTTAAGCTTTTTTTGTGCAATTCTGCGTATTTTGACGTGTCGTGTTTAGGGAAGACCATATCAATGGACTGCTCAATTCTTGAGAAACCCGCAAAAAGGTGCCCGCACCGTTTTCAAAATTGCACCACATCAAACCACATGGTACTGCAGTACAATGCTTTTTTTGGCACTTGCAAATGTACGCATATTTGAAAAATGTATGGGGGTGTCAGTAAAAATGAATGGCCTCACCGCGCATCTGCAAAGTGACAGCGCGTTTTTGTGCATCAAAGGAAACCGCACAATTTTGCACACGTTCCCACACAACACTGGTATGAGCGAAGCCTAAAACTGTAAAGTCACCAGGCATGCCTCTGGTCTATGGCAGATGTCTTCATTCTCTAGAAGTAGGAGAAGTTGGGTCTCTGACAAGCCATCTGCACACTGACCACAGGGGGGCGCTGGCACTGCTGCCATTCACGGAAGGCCTTGTAAATGTAGCGCAACCCCTAAGGAGCCACAGGTAGAATGGGATCCCCCCACTCTGCACACCGAATTTCCACAGGCACTCACAGTCAGTGAACAGTCCCTGACTTTGTTTTTTGTTATGTTTTATTGAGGGATAATAACTTGGATAGGGATTGGAGATTATGGGTGCTCACTTCAGAACGACTTCAGGGACAACTCTTCCTATACAGTCTCTGTATGCACTCCACTTCTTCTTCCAACACTCACTTGCTTGCAGAAACCTAGCTGATACACTGTGATGGATCTGACAGGCACTTTCTGATTTAGCAATGGCCCTTTGCAGGCAGGAACCCGAGGCTCATTGGTTGTGTAGGAAAGTTCAGTGTCCAGCTACATTCCTCCTGTGGCTACTGATCCCAGCACCACCTCTTCAGGCATTGCCAACCCGCCTGGCTGCAGCTGCCCCTTTCACTAGCCCTCCAAGCTAACTTCTCTCCACAGTCCTCCAGCCTGACTCTTACCAGCCCACCCGGCTGACTCTTAGGAGATCTCCCAGACATGCTGACCTGCTTCTGCTGTCCTCTCACTTGCTCCCATGCCTCCAGGAAGGGTTGCCTCTGTGTGTTGTAGGGGGAATCTTCCAGCAATCGAGCCCCAGGCCCAAGGAAACCCCCCCCCCCCAGACTAGGTGGGACCCTGAAGGGCCACTAACAGCCTCCTCAGCACTTCATCTTCCACCCGACTTCCCCTGCTGGCTTGACTCATGTCTATTAATGAGGTGGCCTGACCCCTTCCAGCTCATTCCCTCATAAATATGCCAAACAGCCCCTCCTAGCTTTACCCACTACATCTAGAACCTTCTCCAAGGTTCCAGAAAACAGGGGGGAGGCACCAAAAGAACTATCTGAATGAGTCACCCAGCCATCCTGAGTCACTAAATCCTGACCCAGATTCATCCCAGGCCTACACTAACAACTAACCTATTTACACTAGCACACCAGCTATACGGTGCTACATTTTTTTTTCAGTGAATACAAGGCCTTCTCTGATTGGATGTGGTGGAAATCATAACATCACCTCCACGCTTCTTCATCTCGTCCAATCACAGAACATCATGTGTTCATTGAAAAAAATACAAGGAGTTCTGTGAATGGCACTGGTTCTAAACGACCCTTTGGAGCCACTATGCAGAAAGGCAGCCACTTGGCACAGAACTCGGAATACAGCAGCGATCACTGTAGTAGCAGAGACTACTACAGTGATTTACAACCTCCATGGGGATCCCATAAGTACAGTGCCTTGAAAAAGTATTCATACCCCTTGAAATTTTCCACTAGATTTTAGTTAGGGGTATCAGAGTAAAGGGGGCTGAATACAAATGCACCCCACACTTTTCACATA
Source organism: Glandirana rugosa (assembly GCA_018402905.1). Taxonomy (NCBI): domain Eukaryota; kingdom Metazoa; phylum Chordata; class Amphibia; order Anura; family Ranidae; genus Glandirana; species Glandirana rugosa. Next base: position 10,381 of record BLSH010478150.1, read on the forward strand.
TTTATTTGTAAAATTTTTTGAAAACCATTGATCATTTCCCTCCCACTTCACAATTATGTGCCACTTTGTGTTGGTCTATCACATAAAATCCCAATAAAATACTTTTACGTTTTTGGTTGTAACATGACAAAATGTGGAAAATTTCAAGAGGTATGAATACTTTTTCAAGGCACTGTATGAAATATACATACTCATATTGTGTCCAACTGGACTAATGTAATTACGCGGTTAAAGTGTTACTAAACCCAGTAATATGAAAATAGTTCAATCGCCAAATTAATAACCTGCCCACGCCCCCCCCCCCCCTCCACAGTGTCCACAGCTTATAAATCTTTTTACATTAAAATACTGCCACTATATATCTTTTCGGCTGATCTCTATACCATGGTTACGTGATAAACTGTAGGGTCCATCTGGGTGCTGAGTGTTCATGTAGGAGGAGATTTCCACTACAGCCCGTGTCCTCATGCTTTTATGGGAGGCGGATCATCCATCAATCAAGATGTGACATCCCACCCACTGTGTTCTTTTTTAGTAACTGGGCATGGAGGAGGAGGGAGGGACTGGGCTGTCATTTAGGATCTGTATACACGCCCACATGTGTGATGCCAATTTCATGTGACCTGAAAAGCTCAGCTCAGGAAGGAAATATTCTCTCCAGCAATAGAGACCAAACTGAGCATGTGCAGCAGTACTACTCTGTGTATTATCTGGCCTTGCCCAGAGAGACCCTGCAGGAGGGGGAGGATCTGTCCATATAGGATCAAAGTGCCTTTTTATACAATACAGAAGATTAACCCCTTCCACAGTGAGTATAACAAGCATGCTATTCTGTATATACAGACAGATTTTACTGTTGTGGGTTTAGTAACACATTAAGATCATACCTGGAGTCCAGCTTTAAACATACTTGGGACAAACAAAGGTTAAAAAAAAAAATGGAGCAGACTCGATGGGCCACTTGGTCTTTTTCTGCCATCACTCTCCTATGTTTCTGTTTTATCTCACAGCGGGAAATATAGCAGTCTCTGCTGACGTTAGTGCATAACGTAGACCTAGGATTTTCAAGGGAGGAGGAGGTAGCAGTTTGTCTGGCAGAGGAGGCAAGACAGGTAATCATTACTCAGCATACTGAGAGGGACCTTCCCAGCTCTCCTCTCTATGGTATTGATTCCTTCCAGCTGCAGGCACCTATACCACCCATAGGACGAGGAGAAGGAAAATACATGCTCCTTATTACAGTTATTGTAGAGTAATGTTGGTGGGGGAACTGGTGGAAGATGTGGCTTGGCGCTCCCACACAAATGCTTCATCTGTTAGAAAGCAATCTGGGGTTTGTAGAGGAATGCTGGTACTCCCCCAGCACTGTATACGTACATGCGGAGGATGGGCAATTTTACTGTTTTTTTTTTTTAAATCAAACTTCAAAATTTTTTACATCATTATAAAGATCACATTTACCATAGAGATGGTAGAGTTTTGCAATTACTGGTATGAAATGCGTGATGCACTGAACATTGTACTGATATTAAACGTAAGCTAGTGTCTGATTTATTTGCATAGCAATTCGCCCAGTATAAGTGCTTACAAATTCTTTCTGTTCAAATGGGGCAAAAAAAAAAAAAAAAAATATATATATATATATATATATATATACACAGTGTGTATGGAAAGTATTCAGACCCCCTTAAATTTTTCAGGGTATATTTTTATAAATAAAAAAAAATATTGCATAGTTCTTGTCCAACAAAACATCATGTAAATTTGTTCTGCGCAAATAGGGAAAAATTAAATGTTCTCCAGTTATATTCTCTGCTGTCCAAATGTGTGAATGAGGAAAATACTGCATTATGGCCACTAGATGGTGCAAAGGAGCATGCCTATTTCCTATAATAAAGAAAAAGAAAAAATGTGATCTAACCACCACCGCACTGACAAACCTCCATCCATACATATATAAAATATATATAAAAAATTGGGAGAAAACAAAAAAAGAGAAAGTGGTACTTTAGATGAAGGATGTCACCGCAGACAAAGGTTGCATAAAATATATATAAAATATTTTATTGAACAAATACAAGTACATTATGAACACTCCACAGTCAAGGGATACATAGTACATAATAAATAGGTAGGTGATATAACATATGCCAAGCAACACAGTCATATAGATATACTCATAGACCATACACATGTATAACATTGGACTTGATAAAATTTCAGTGTATAAATTGTAAACACAGGCCAGTAAAATTGAAGAGTAATAAGCCAATCTTGTCAGGAGGGCATCCTAAAAACTCTACGCGTTTCATGGCTCTCTACCATTCATCAGGAGTAAGGTGCGAATGTAAGACTATAAATATAAAAATGTAAATTCATTAGCTGCTAGCCTCTAAAAAGACTACGTACCTCAACATGCTATATAAGGTATGTTACCATTAAGGGTGTCTCGTCCATTAACAATAGTAATAGCAAAGAGGGGGTAGAGGCTCCCCAGCCTGTACCCAGAAGCCAGACAGACAAAATTGGACTATTGCGACACCATAAGGTAGTTAATGCGTAAAACTAAAGAATTAAAATTACATAAAAATGTTATTATATGGTAAAAAATACATATATGTGTAGACACAAAACAAAGTGCATTATTGACAAACATTTAAAATATTACAACAGAGTTAATTGCGCCATTCTGCCTTATACCCCCGTATCCGGAGAAAAGGGGGAAAAAGAATGAAGGAGGGCGATGGACTCAGTTGGTATCGAGGTGTAGATACTATATGGCCTCTACATGTTTCGTGGATACCTGCTTCATCAGGAGGAATATCCACATGTCCAGTACCATCATGTGCTACACAGGTGCGCTAAACATCCCTCGTCTGCAAAGGTGGGGTATGGAGGATTGCCTAGATAATGAATCCTGACAAATATCTATATTGCATCAAAGTGTGGTCCCAGGGGAGATATCAACCACAGAGTGGTGGGGACTTGGAGTCCTAAATAGTCAAGCTGAGTAGGCGATATATGTTTGTATGGGGTACCAAGTGGATATCACATAGAGCCCCAGCAATTCGGGTCTGCAGCAATGTCTGCAGCGTCCACACTTCCTGGGACCTCCCAGTGGATGCTTTCAAGGACAAGTCTCTCACTCAGGGGGGTAACGATAGGGGTTGCAGGGGTTGCAATTGCAACCGGGCTCTATGGTCCAGGGGGCCCATGTGCCTCCCTTGTACACCTGAATAGGAGGGTTGGCGGGGGTGGCATTTAGAGGACCCAATCTCCTCCATTTTCCTCTATCCAGTTTACTTGTCTTCTGCTGTTCCCAGGGCCCCTGTGTGCTTCCCTGGTCCCCCTGGGGCCTGCTGCAGAACTTGTGAAAGGACCCCACTGCAGTACCGTACTAAAGGGACCCACGATAGGAGTAAAGGGCCCCAGGATCAGTGGGAAGAGGGAAGGGCCCTGGCCAGGGGTCAGGGGGCCCTTCATAATTTCTTGCACCGGGGCCCTGAATGTTCTAGTTACGCCTCTGCTCTCACTGATGTAATATCAAATTAATTCGATGCTGGCTCAGCAAAAAGTCAAGGACTAGGGGTAGATCCCATTTTGGGAACCTTGCTTTCCTTTGTGGTCTTAGCCTTGTTGTTCCTGTGAATGCTGATAAGGCCAACACCTGTACCCTCAGCGAGCTAATTGAAAGAGGAAAATCGAGCCCAGACTGTAGGAATTCGAGAACTTCCTGAATCCCAGCGTCTCTCAAAATCTTTCTTTTGAGGACACAAAGTCAGAAAATCTGGACCATATCCTTCCATACACTTTGTTAGTGCTGGGTCTCCTGGAACTCATTAGAGTAGAGATTACTCGGGGGGCACAGCCCAAGGCTTCCAAACTCTCCTTCTCAAGAACCAGACCGTCAGGCGCAGCCATGCTGGACATGGGTGCAGGACTGTCCCCTGAGACAGAACGTCCAGTCTGAGAGGGAGAGGCACTGGGGCCCTGTAGCTGAGCTGAGTCAAAAGCGTGAACCAAGGCCTGTTGGGCCAGAAGGGAAGTATTGCTGTGACTTCAGCTTCCTTAGACCACAGTCTCTGCAGGAAGCGTAGAATGATGGGCGTTGGAGGGAAGGCGTAAGCCCTGCTGAACCTCCAACCATCTGTCAAGGCGTCCACTGCGAATGCTCGAGGGCACTGGCCCCGCATGTAAAATTTGCTGAGCTTGTGGTGGAGAGAAGAGGTCGACTCCCAGAGACTGGATCCAGGCAAATACCTCTGTGTGTAGCGACCACCCCCCGTTGTTCAAATGTACCCTGGAGAGAAAGTCCGCTTGCGCATTCTGACTCCCCAGGATGTAAGCTGCGGTGATGTCCGTCAGGAACCTCTGGGCCCATAACAAGATTGCCTCCGTCTCCCGTAACAGGGATGGACTTCGCGTCCCGCCCTGCCTCTTCACGTATGAGACCTCCGCCACATTGTCCATTCTCATTAGGACTGCTCTCCCCTGCAACCGATGGCGAAAGACTTGAAGGGCATGATATGCTGCTCGTAGTTCCAGGACGTTGGACACTGGTATGCGGGGAAGTGGTCCCCACCTTCCCTGGGCCAATTCTGTCCCGCAATGGGCCCTCCACCCTGAGTTGCTGGCATCCGTTGTAACTAACACCCACGGGGGCGGGGATATGGGGTGGCACCTGAAAAGGTTGTTGGACTGTAGCCACCATGGCAGACTGTCCTTCATGGCCACAGTTATGCGGACAAGGTGGTCGCCCTTGTCCGGCCTCCACTGTTGCATAAATCCCATTTGGAACGGATGCATCCTCCACAGGGCCCACCTGACCATGAGAGACGTAGAGGCCATGGTGACGATTATCCGGAGACAGTGAGATGCCCTGAGATGTGAAAACGAGAGGGCCGGCCGCTATCGGCCCAGAAGACTGTAATTTTCTCCACAGGAAGAGAGATTGTGTTCTCAGCTGTGTTGAACTGTGCTCCTAGGTATACAAGTTTCTGAGTTGGTTCTAGATGACTCTTTTCCCGGTTCAATAGCCAGCCGAATTCCTGCAGAGTGGCAATTACCTGAGCCCTGTGGGACAACAGCTGACTCTTGTCTTGTGCCAGGATGATTTGGTCGTCTAGATAATGATGCAACCTTACTCCTTTTGCCCTGACCAAGGCCACTACAGCCAGGAGGACTTTCGAAAATACCCGTGGGGACGTTGACAACCCGTGACAACGGGAGGTAGGTGAACTGGAGTTTTCTCTGTTCCACCACAAAGCGAAAGTACTTTCGGTACCCCTCCGACACCGGAACGTGAAAATAGGCGTCTTTCAAGTCTATAGACACCATCCAGTCGCCTGGCTGAACTGCGTGCTGGATTGTTGACAAGGTCTCCATCTTGAATTTTTCGCCCTTGATAAATCCGTTTAGGTGTGTGAGATCTATGGCCAGTCTCCAGGAACTGTTCCTTTTCTGGACCAGAAAAAGAGGGGAGTATAGGCCTAGGAACATCTCTTCATCTGGGACCGCTGCCCCTTGAGCCACCAGCGAATCTACGTACACCAGAAGGATTGACCTCTTCTCTTCCGACTGTGGCATTAGCAAAGGCATAACCTTGAGTACTAGGGGCTGCACGAAAGAGCAGGAGTGCCCGGCGGAAACTGTCTTGATGACCTAGGCATCTGAGATCGAGGCTGCCCAAACATGCCGGAAGAGAAGCAACCGCGCTCCCACCCGGCTTGCCCGGGCAGGCCCAGTCTCAAAAGCCCTTAGTGGGTTCATGCCCGGAAGTCGGGTTCTTCTGTGCCCGTTGGGCGGAGGACTGACCCCTCTTCCAGTTACGCCTGAAGTCTCGATAGCAGCTATAGCTGCGAGCCTCTCTAGCTCGCTCTAAACCTTGTGTTCTTGACTGAGGCTTCTTCTGTCTGAACAGTCGCCTATCCTGTGGGAGAAACCCCGACTTCCCCCCAGTGGCTCTGGCAATGGCCTTGTCCAGCCTGTTGCCGAACAGAGAGGAACCCTCAAAAGGGATCCTGCACCAGTCTGCGAGCCAAGGACGAAGCCACAGGGCCCACTTAGCCATGACCGAGGATAACATTACCCGCGCCACCAGGCGCATGAGGTCCAAGGAGGCCTCCCCCAGGAAGGCCGATGTCCACTTCATCTCCCGCAGGGGTGAGCTCCTCGCTATTTCTGGCGAGACCCCACTTAGCACAGTGTCTATCTCTTCGGTCCAGACCTCTATTGCTTTTGATATGGCCGCCAGGGCCAGAGTTGGTTTGCAGGCCATGCCCACCGTCACATAGATTCTCTTGAGGTCTAAGTCGATCTTCCTCTCAAGAGGGTCTCTAAATGACACTGCGTCCTCCAAAGGAAGGGTGACATGTTTCGCCAGCCTTGCCACTGCTGCGTCCACCAACGGAGCGGACACTAAGTCCTTGACTTCATCTTCCCTGAAGGGATAGAGTCTGACAGCTTTGTTGGACAGAGAGGCCTTCTTGTCCACCTTTTCCCATTCTTCCTTTAGGATATCCCTTAGCCCCGGAAGAAGCGGGAAGCTGGGACGATCTTTACTTAAGTGCTTGAAGAACTTTCTTTGCTTTGCCGGGGAAGCCACAGGCTCCTCCCACCTTAAGGCTTCCTTAACGGCCTTAATTAGTGGCGGTATTAAGGCTGCATTGAAGCCCGCCGCATCCTCCTCCTCCATCTCGAAATCCAGGGGAGTAAAGCTTGGTTGGGATGGGCCGGCTCTTCTTGGGTCAAGCGATCTAGAGCCACCAGTGGAGGGTTGGCTCTGGGCGCGAGAGGGGCCAAATTCTCTCAGCGATTGCTGAACCACCCATCTCACAAGCGCCTCCACCCCAGGGCTAGGGCTAGCATGTCGTTCTCCCGATTCTCTTTCCTTCACCGCCCAGGAATAACACTCCTCACAGAGCGATTTTCCCTCAGGCGCTTTGGCGCCGCAACCCCAGCAAGATTTGCGCCTGGGGTGACTATCATGGCGGTGGGAGTGGTGTCTGGAGGAAGAGTGGGAACTCCTTCCATGGCATCTGCCACTAGACTGGGACCTATGGTGTCCCGACTTTGATGATGAATGCCGGTGTTGGGACCTGGCAGGGTCTCTGTTGTCCCGTGATGAGCCTTGATGGTCAGACCTGGGGGGGCTAAAAATGACAAAGAGAAGGAGAAAAACAGGCACAAACAACATCAATCAGGGCGGAACAACATACACGTCTCCCTAGGTGCCCCCCCCCCCGCTCAGCCCACTACCATACCTGTTAGGCACGGGGCTGGCCACTGGGAGGCGGTGACTGACTCATGCTGAGGGCACAGGGCTGATGCCTGGAGAGAAGGGAGAACTGTATGATACCATATTATCTGTTTGGCATTCCTCCGTGGCTTACCTGGAGAGACGATGGATCCAGCATGGGGAAGCCACCGCAAGCCCGCAGACAAACCTGTTCTGCTCAGGCTCATGGGTCTTTTGAATCCCCCGCCGTCACCTGCGCACACCGCGCATGCGTCGATCGGACCACGGGGTCTGCTGCACGTGCATCAGCCAAGCCTTGGTCCTATACTGAGAGCCGCGCCTGCGCCAGGGGATCCTATAGCTGGCCTAGTCCCAACAATGGAATGCAGATGCATTCCAACACCTACAGGAGCTGCTCCACTGATCCAGGGGCACCAGGGACAGCAGTACACAGGACGCAGGAAACCATATAAAATATATATATGCTACCATGGAGTCTTACCTGCCTTCTGAGACCCTGCCAGACTTCAGACGTTGTCCTGGACAACCGGCCTCCCCTCCTGGGGATCTTGCTGGCCTACCGCCACTCGCCCACTGTAGCTGGGCCCTGGGTGCTGGGGGACACCACCACCCCTCATCTGCTTGCCCCACTCCAACCTGGCGACTGCATGCCCAATGCCAAGGTGCTTAAACTCCGATCTGCACGGGTCCTGGAGGAGGACAAAAAAGGAACACAGGTAGGGGCCAGGCGGCCAAATTTATGGTAGTAGGGTCCTATAGGAGTGGAGGGGGCGGGGTAAACCCACACGTAGGCTACCATGGAGTCTGTCAGGAAAGTGTATTTTTTCCAAAAAAAATTGCGTTTGTAAGATCGCTGCGCAAATACGGTGTGACATAAAGTATTGCAACGACCGCCATTTTATTCTCTAGGATGTCTGAAAATATATAAATATAATATTTGGGCGGTTTAAGTAGTTTTCTAGCAAAAAAAACTAATTTTAACTCGCAAACACCAAATCTCAAAAAGAGGCTCGGTCCTTGTCGCTAAACAATGAACAAACTTTATTTATAAGCATCAAAGTTGGAATGTAACAGTCTTTATTATTATAATATAATTAGAGCGATCAAGTTCTCCCGAGATCTCGCACAAGTCTCGCGATACGAAAGGAACCAATGAATGGCAAATTTACAGAGATTGCGTTTTTATATATGTTACCTTTTTAACTTTAGCGACATTGATTTGCCATTTCATTTTTCGATATGTTCACGGTTTTAAAACCCTAGCAATTTTAAATATTTTTCAAAACTTCCACGGCGCACCTGCATTTTTAAAATGAAATCCAGGGACATCTTTTTTTTTTAATAGTAATGGCTGCAATCAGCGACTTATAGCGAGACTGCAATATTGCGGCAGACAAATTGGACACTAAGTGACACTTTTTATAATATTGACTAGTGAAACTGGTGACACTAATTCAGTGGGAAGGGGTTAACATCAGGGGCGATCAAAGGGTTAAATGTGTGCCTAACAAGTATTTTCTCACTGTGTGTGTGTGGGGGGGGGGGGGTGCTTTTACTAAGGGAAGGCATTGATCCCTGTCCCTGAATCAATGTCTTCCATGCTGATAAAACATTGATCTGCCTTCTTTACATGAGCAGACCGCCGTTCTGCCTGTGTACAGAGCGGTGGACGGGACCTGCTGATCTGCTCTGATACCCAGAAATGCAGGATCACATATATATATACGTGATCCTGGGAAGCACAACCACCCTTTAATAAATTGGCAACTGGTTAAGATCATCAGCATTATGATAACAAACAGGCAGCAGGCACTCTATCATTGCTCTGGCTGGCAGTGCACTGTCACATAACATGGGTGCTGATTTTGTTAACTTATGACTAATAGGCTCCCGCCCGCCTCACAGCCTCTCAAGTCTCACTCTCCTGGCCCCAGCTACTACTGGCTGGGGAAAAGGAGGAAGATCACTCCACCGGGGAAGGCAAGGTGAACATGCGAGCGGGAGCAGAATGGGCATGCGCCCGGGCATCAGAAAGGGGCACAGATAATGGAAAAAAAATTCCCCCCCTAAGCTAGTAGGAGCGCCAGAGCGGGGGTGTGTAATTCAGATTTTTTTTTAAATTCTGCACTGACTGTCTTTGAAATTGCCCAGGCCCCTGTTCAAATCCAATCCGGGGACAGACCTGGTAATATAATAAATTATTTAAAAAAATGTGAAGGGTGTACTCACTTTTGTGAGATAATGTATACTGCTGCAGGGTGGCCACTCTGTACCAGATCACGTACCTAGTACAAGATCTGACACTCCCGGGCCTGGGGTGTGTGGGCGCGCACACCGCCAGCAACCCGCTCCCGTTGTGACTCGATGTCCGCTGGCGCCCGTCAATTAGACAGTACAGAGGCAGAACAACAATCTGCTTAAGTAAACAAGGCAGACTGTTGTAGAGGGGAAGGTACGGATCCTGTGTTTCTGCTAAGCAGGAACCCAGATATTTGACTTCTCCCAGTTCAAGCACCTCCCCCCACAGTGAGTAAGCACAACCTAGGCACACAGTTATCCATTTGATCGTCCCTGATGTTAACCCTTTCCCAGCCAGTGTCATTAGTACAGTGAAGGTGTATATTTTTTAGCACCGATCACTGTATTAGTGTCTCTGGTCCCTAAAAAGTGTCAAAAATGTCAGTTAGGTATCCGATTTGTCCGCCGCAATATTTCAGTCCTGATATAAGTCGCTGATCGCTGCCATTATTAGTAAATTAAATAAATAAATCAATATTAGTGTTGCACCGATACCGGTATCGGTGCAGATACTAAGCATTTTCACAAGTATTGGTACTCGCAAAAATAATCCGATACCGGAAGTGACGTCACCTTGGAGGACGGACATTCGCATCGCTAGAGGGGTGCGGACCGCACCTCGGTGATACCCGCCATCCGTATGTCCAAGGAAGCTGCGGTGGCTGGGCTGCTCCTCTCCGCAGCCAGCCGGCCATCGATTTAACTCACTGCATGGCCTTCAGGGCGGAGACTAGGTCAGCTGACCATGAAGAGGAGGAGCTGGAGAGGAGACCCCATCGCTGCCTGTATCTCCCTTCCGGCGGCACCAGCAGCTCCAGCGACCCAGGTCATCTGGACAGTGACATTGTTGTAGAAGGTGCAGACCCGCACCCGAGAGCCTGGTAGGACCTCCCGTACCTCCCCCCGTACTATGAGGCTGATCAGTGTCCTAGCTCATCACTACAGACAGCAGTGAGCAGGCTCTGATAAACAGCCACAGCCCTCACCACCACAGGAGGATCCACCAGGGGCTGTCCTTTCCCTCATCCAGGTCTGCTATGGTGACCAGCATGGCTTCCATCCTGGATGGGACTGGGGACTACCGTCCCGAGCTGTCTATCCCCTTGCACCATGCCATGAGTATGCCCTGTGACTCTCCCCAACACCTGGGATAGGCAGCACTCACACCACCCTAACACCACTCCAGCCACTGCCCCCTATCTTCACTGTGTCAGACAAGTTCCACCATCACCACCAGCGGCTCTCTGGAAATGTCAGTGGTGGTAGCTTCTCCCTGATGAGGGATGTCAGGGAGATCCACTCCATGAACAACCTATGCAGCCCCTACAAGGACATGACTGGAATGGGGCAGAGCTTATCCCCATTGGCAGATACTCCTATAGGCAATGGCTTGGGCTCCATCCACAACAGCCAATAGAGCCTGTACAACTATGGGCCAACTGGGCACAACAAGATCCTCAGCCCACACTGCCATGCTGGCAAGAGGCTATCAATACCTCTCCAGTTTGTTGGCTACCCCTCCATCTGCCCTGATGTCTCACCTCAATGGGATGCACCACCCTGGCCACCTGGGCCATGCTCAATCCTACAGGCCTGTGTTAACAATCAGCCATGACATGCCATCCTCCTCCTCCAGCTCCCAGCCAAGCAACTTTGGACAGCTGGAAGAGATTGACACCAAAGAAGTAGAAGTAGTGCAGAGAATCACAGCCAAAATCACAAAGCTACAGCATTCCCCAGACTATCTTCATCCAGAGGGTGCTGTGCCAGTTGCAGAAACCCTCTTACACCTTCTAAGAACCCCAATCCTTGGACTAAACTGAAATCTGGCAGGGAGACCTTCAGGAAAATGTGGAAGTGGCTGCAGGAGCCTGAATTCCAAAGAATGTTGGCTCTCAAGCTTGCAGGTGAGTGGAGTTTGGGGTGCACACTGTGCACTGCTGGCCCAAAACTACCCTGCTCACTAGGGGTGACACCAACCTTAATGAAACCACTGCACCTAGTGTTTTGCACCTACATTACATGATGCGCCTGTTTTTAACTTGAGAGTAGCCCTCTATTGGGGTAATTAAAGAATTCAGTTCTGCTGCGCTTCTCTCCTTTTGTTTTTGTCCTTCACAGAGCTTTTTTTCCTCAGAAAATTAGTGCAGGAACCATGGGCGTCCGCAGGTAGGGGCAAGTGCCCCCCCCTGGAATCAGGGATCGCAAGGTGTCCGCCATAGGTGTGTGCATGGTTGTGCCCAGGCACGCACACCCTAATCACCTGAGTGCAGCGCACAGACTGTGAGCAGGTGCTGGGCGCTGGAACACTCTCCATGTACCAGCACCCGGCACAAGAAGGTAGATTACACTGTGGATGCAGCCGGCAGTCTAGCATCGGGAGTCAGCACACACAAAACCCTTCATGCTCTCCCAGCTCTGCATATACAGACAGAGGAGGGGGCAAGGTGGGTTATCCACAGCCACTCAAGCCTGCAGCGTGTATCAACAGGAGCCTGACCTGCCACTGTGAGTTATAGACAACTCTCTTCTGTGGGGGGAAAGGAGCTCTGTGGGGGGGGGGATTGGGTATGCATACTGGCATAGCACACGCCTGGAATCTGCACCCTGTACATAGCACACGCCTGGAATCTGCACCCTGTACATAGCACACGCCTGGAATCTGCACCCTGTACATAGCAC
>BLSH010478150.1:22628-48911 GCA_018402905.1 Glandirana rugosa
ATTACGTACTTCCTGGTCCCGAAAAAAGTCGACCTTGAACCACTTTGAGTCAAGGTAGTGGAGACAGAGTCCTCTGGAATAAAGTCTGCCATTTCCCCCTTAAAAATAAATAATTGCGAGTCACGGCTAAGCCCCTCCCATTCATGACATTGTCGAAAGGGGCGGAGCATGGGTGAACTTAAAACGATGCCCCCCCCCCTGAAAAAAGTTCTGCGGACGCCCACGGCAGGAACTCAACCACGTTACCACCCGGGCACCTGCATTTCCCTTGTCCCCATTCTGCATTCAGTGGGAGCCACCCAGGAGATCAGATCTGTAGGAGCCATTGGGAGACAAGCTGTCACTTGTAAACAAAGAAACCAGACTTCTATGTTTACAAGCGATAGTGGTGATCAGGGAGCAAAGGTCCTGAGACAGAGGTGATGGAACTGAGTTTCACCAAGTTCCAGCTGAAAAAAGCCCTGGTCCTTCATGCATTAGAGTAAGCTACAGCTCTACAAGAAGCTTGCCCAGTGTTGAATCTGCTTGGACTTATTATGGACTCACATTATATGCTTTCATGAGTATTGTTCATAGCAGATTAGGTATAGTGACCAAACCATTGCAAAAAATGAAAAAGTTCAATTTTGGTCTCACCTGACCAAAGCACCTTCTTCCACAGGTTTGCTGTGTCCCCCACATGGCTTCTCGCAAACTGCTAACAGGACTTCTTATGGCTTTCTTTCAACTATGGCTTTCTTCTTGCCACTCTTCCATAAAGGGCAGATTTGTGGAGTGCACGACTAATAGTTGTCCTGTGGACAGATTCTCCCACCTGAGCTGTGGATCTCTGCAGCTCCTCCAGAGTTACCATGGGCCTCTTGGCTGCTTCTCTGATTAATGCTCTCCTTGCCCGGCCGGTCAGTTTAGGTGGACGGCCATGTCTTGGTAGGTTTGCAGTTGTGCCATACTCTTTCCATTTTCGTATAATGGATTGAACAGTGCTCTGTGAGATGTTCAAAGCTTGGGATATTTTTTTATAACCTAACCCTGCTTTCAACTTTTCCACAACTTTATCCCTGACCGGCTGGTGTGTTCCTTGGCCTTCATGATGCTGTTTGTTCACTAAGATTCTCTAACAAACCTATGAGGGCTTCACAGAGCAGCTGTATTTATACGGAGATTAAATTACACACAGATGGACTCTATTTACTAATTTGGTGACTTCTGAAGGCAATTGGTTCCACTAGATTTTAGTTATGGGTATCAGAGTAAAGGGGGCTGAATACAAATGTACCCCACACTTTTCACATATTTATTTGTAAAAAAAAGTTTGAAAAACCATTTATCATTTTCCTTCCACTTCACAATTATGTGCCACTTTGTGTTGGTCTATCACATAAAATCCCAATAAAATACATTTATGTTTTTGGTTGTAACATGACAAAATGTGGAAAATTTCAAGGGGTATGAATATATTTTTAAGGCACTGTAATCACTCATAGGGGTGTGCAGCCTATTGCATTAGAGTGTGCACCCCAAAGCTCAAACACACAGCCTCAGCTGCACAGATCGGTGAATAAATCAGAAGTGTTCTGTGCTGAGTGGCTTCCTGTTCATTCACAAACTGAAGCATAGTAAACAGTTTACTATGAATGGACAAGTGTGTTCATTTACAAAAGAAAGGTGTCGGTAAACTACATATTTACTAGCCCCTTCCCCTGCTCTCCATACTGAAACATCTCCCGCAGCAGCCGGAAGGAGAGGAGAGAAGAGAAGCCAACAGCACTGTGGGACGGGGAGGCCAATGGGGAGTGGGGGGACCCAGGCAGTAGCAGGAATCGGCACCGCATATAGTGATTATGGTGTGCCCAGGCACACCTGGCACACCCCCTGCCTATGTGTTCACTATTGTTCCTCCAGATCTGGTAGAGTTTACTTGCTGTATAAATCAGGGGTACATTGTTGCCACATACAGATCTTCAAAACCTTGGCCTGTGTTTAAATCTGCTCACATATCCAGTCTCCAGGGACCTCGCAGGTTGATCCTATGTAGTCGATTTGGTTTACAGTAGAAATGTTTAAACTAAAGTGAGGTGTTACAATGTGTGAATATGACATGACACTGTGAAGCCAGTCAAACACGCCTAAGGCTGACATGTCTGTATACTGTAAAGTCAAACATCAACTAACACTCAAGCGCTAAGTCAGGTTTCGAGGAAGCGCCACCTCCCCAGCTGTGGTGGAAATCTCTGTTGTGCGAGTGTACTGAGGGAGCTACGAGATACTCCACACCTGCCAGACTGCAGAGATGAGCATATGAAAAATAAAATGGATGTGTGGCCACAGCAAAAAAAGAAGAGGTGTTCTGTTTATAAAGAGGCATGACTTGAAGTAGAACTGAAGGCAAAATTATTTATTGATTTATTTTACTTTGAATAGCGTGAAGGTTATAACCCCTGTCAGTTCTTTCATTTTTTTGCCATCTGTCTCCCATTGGGGAGATTTCCCTTCACATCCTGTCTTGTAGACAGGAAGTGAGAGGAAATCCCTGCATGGTGAAGGAAGCCCTGGAACTAGTGTCCCCATTGGAAGATTTCACCACTATTACTGTTCTGGTGACAACACAAAATTTGGAATTTTCTTTCACTTGCACTCTCATGATAACGGTAAACGAGACAAATAGAGAGGGTGAATCTCCCTAACGGGGACACAGACAGCTTTAAAAACATGATAGGTGTTATAATCCTTCTCCAATCTATCCAAGACTAACAAAAAAAAATATCCATCCTTGGAATTCTTCTATGAAACTTCTGATGAGTTTTTATTGCTGTCTGTGACTGCACTGGGACATGAAGACACAGACAGCAGTAAACAAAAATCTGACAGAGGTTCTAACCTTGCCCTACTCTAAAAAAAATAAAAAGAAAGTTGAGCTTTTAAGTTTTTATTTACTTCTCAGTACTTAGTGGCGATACTTCCCATCACTTCCTGTCCTGGTGACACCCTGTGAAGTGAAGGAAAATCCCCCCCAACAGGGACACAGGCAGACTGACAGAGGTTCGGACCTTTCCTCACTCTATCCAGAACAAAAGAACAGTTGTGGATGGAGTTTGAAAATGGAGTAAGGATTGCCACAAAGCTGTATGGGTTATCAATTGATTTATTGTTAAGTTACAGACGCTGGCATATGAGAAACAGGGTCTGATATGTAGGACTGCCAAGCAAGAAACATTGCCACAGCAAAGAGGCTACCAAGTTACATGGAGAGAGAACGAGAGAGGCAGAGGCGTAACTAGAACCTTCAGGGCCCCGGTGCAAGAAATTATGAAGGCCCCCCTGACCCCTGGCCAGGGTCCTTCCCTCTTCTCGCTAATCCTGGGGCCCTTTACTCCCATTGCGGGTCCCTTTATTACGGTCCTGCAGCGGAACCCTTTAACAAGTTCTGCAGCGGGCTCCGTTGCTGCCATCTTCCGGCCTCCCCATGATGGTGAAATGCCAGGGCCCGGTTCGCAATTGCAATCCTGATAGTTCCCTCACTGGTGTCAGTAGTTTTTAATTTTTATTTTGATTTAATTATTTTTTTACCATTTCATTTTCTTTTACAATTTTATTTTTATTATTTTTTTAAAAAAATTTAGGAGCTCTGTTGGGGGGCTTTGATAAGATATCAGGGGTCTAAACAAACCTCAGCTCTCAATCTCCATCTGTGTAGCCTCAGTTGCACAGAATGAATGGACAGGAATAGTTGAGTACCGAGCCTCCCATTCATTCAGAAATGGAAGTATAGTAAAAAACAGTTTACTATGCTTCAGTTATGAATGAACCAATTGGTACCAATCACTGACTGTGTCCATTTAGAAAAGGAAGGAGCCGGTAAATGACAAATTCACTGACCCATTCCCATCTCTCCATCATGACACATCTTCTACAGCAGCTGGTAGGAGAGAGGAGGGGGGAAGACAGCAGCTCTGTGGGGTCACCAGGGAAGCACACAGGGACCCTGGGAACAGCAGAAGACAAGTAAACTGCATAGGAAGAAAATGGAGGAGATTGGGTCCTCTAAATGCCGCCCCGCCATCCCTCCTATTCAGGTGTACAAGGGAGGCACAAGGGCCCACTGGAGCATGGGGCCCGGTTGCAATCGCAACCCCCATCGTTACGCCCCTGGAGAGAGCAACTGCTATAGAAGGCTTAGTTCACATGGATGGCCAGGTGATGTTTTGACTGCCCACCTCCAAATTAACAAGGCAGCTGGAGGGGTAAGTACACAGTGCTCTTTTGCAGTGCGGCCATTTTTAACTTGTCGTGGCAGCAACTGTCAACCTTGCTCATTGAAATGAATTGGACCACACAGGGCTGCTGTTAGAAAGCATGGGGCCCCATTCAGCCTTCCTGACGGTGCTGCCCCTTGAGATGCAGTGGAATAGTGCCACTGACTTTATCCGCCTACGCCCCAAAAATGAAAAAAGTCGCTCTGTTGACATGATGGGGCCCAGGGAAATGTAATTTAAACTTTAGTAAGCAAGTAGGAGTGGGGTGTGGTCTAGTAAATATCCTTTTATGTATTTAGACAGAAATGAACAATAAAGCTGCCCTGGGCCCCCCTGTGTAACTGATGGGGCCTGGGCCCAGTACAACAGGACTGGTTGTACTGCCTTATCAGCGACCCTGGGACCACATGAGAATGTGGCTATGGTGGTTGTTGCAGTTTAAAATTCAGTGTTCCAGATTAGGTGCCAATGATTAGAACTTCCTCAGGGAGTGTGCCGGTGGGACCTGTCTTAAATCTCAGTCATCTAGGGTCTGTTGTTCTTTTTGCTACTGACATAGGTAGAAACATAGAAACAAAGGATGAATTCCAACGCAAGGAAGATAATCTAAAAGTAGCGTAGCTTCCAGACATATCCAAAACTTGATGGGCCGACAAATTCAGGCAATGCATAGGTGCAGGGCTGGCCCAAGACATTGTGCTGCCTGGGTCCAAGAATGAAATGCTGCCCACCCCCTCAAAAAAAAAAAAATCACGCCCACCAAACGGCCCCCAGGAAGTCAGATTTACATGCAACAGAACCTTGTCTGTATACAAAATTATATGACATTCCATTATGGTCAATTCCAAAGGGCGGGCTAGGGCAGTATAGGGGTGAGCTAAGGTAGTATAGGGGCACGCTGGGGTATATATAGATAGGCTAAGGTAGTATATAGCCAGGCTACGGTAGTAAATGGGCACATTTGGGTAGTATATAGACAGGTTAGGGTAGTATATGGCCAGGCTAGGGTAGTAAATGGGCACACTAGGGTAGTACATAGACAGGCTAGGGTAGTACATAGACAGGCTAGGGTAGTATATAGACAGGCTAGGGTAGTATATAGACAGGCTAGGGTAGTATATAGACAATCTAGGGCAGTATATGGACAAGCTAGGGCAGTATATGGACAGGCTAAGGCAGTATATGGACAGGCTAGGGCAGCATAGGGGAAGGCTAGGACAGTTTAGGGGTGGGCTAAGGTAGTATAGGGACAGGTGGAGTGGCCCGGGGGGCAGTTGTCATCATGACACACAAAACTGCTGGAAAAAAAATTTTGGTCATCAGTTTGCTGGGTAAATAGAAGAGAAGGAGAGGCGGCCGTGGTTCCATTTGCTGCCCCTCTCAAAGTGCTACCTGGGTCCAATGGACCTACTGGGACCCATGGTAGGGCCGGCCCTGCATAGGTGCTATGAGATTGTGGCAGGCAGAAACCACACTGTCCAGTGTGAGTCCAAGAGCAGTAACAGAAGTCGAACAATACAGAGCAGATCCGGCAGGAAAACTACCCCAACCGGGAACACTCACAAGTTGTAACGATGATGGAACAGTAGATTGGAGACTCAGAAGTGCCGAGAGCATCTGTCTTGAAGGGCAGCCTGGCCTGTCTGTACACAAATGCAGAGGCTTCCAGGAAGGATGCTGTGTCCCTGCACTTTCCATAGTTCTCCAGAAACCTCTCCCTGATGCTAAGCACTGTCCCCGACAGAAGGATATCCTGTCTCTCCACTGTCACTCACAAAATGTGTGCCAACCCGGTTGCCTGGGGTCTTAAATAAACTGTGCCTGACCCAAGTTGGCCACTGAAGCCACGTGGGGTGCCACCATCCAATCGAAAAGCTACTTCCTTGTGACTAAGGAAGCTATAAAGGAACTAGGTTCCTCTTGACTTCCTCCCCATCTGCATTTCAGTTGCGGAAAAGTTCCACCTGCAGTAGAGAATATAGACTGCATCTGCCTACAAGACTAAGGGCTGATTATTTGATGCCAAGAAAAAACCCTCAAGGAAAAACGTAATTGCGGGGTGTTCAGATAACTCTTGCAACATTTAGGGTCAAACTGCATGCATCTGCAATCAGAAAGAGATTGTGGCAATTCTACATGCATGGGAGGTGTGCCAAGGAAATGCCTTTGCTGTCCAAAAAGAACATTAGAGCAAGATTTGCCATTCAACATATAGGCAAAGACCAGGCCTACTGAAACACTGTGCTGACTGATTCACCAAAGATAAAGTGGTTTGATCAAACCAAACACAGTATTTCAAGGAACCTCATAACAACTGTGAAGCATAGTGGTGAAAATGTTAGGGTTTGGAGTTGCTTTGCAGCATCATGGCTTGGCCAGCTCAAACTGCTCTTTCCAAACCTGTAGACTTTACCTTACGCATTAGCCATGTGCTGGGAATGGTGTCAAATGCCCTTCCAGTGCTCCTTGCTGTAAAGGACAGTTATAGGTGGGGCAGTGGCCATTTGTTTGTACTACATCACTACAGGACACAGTGGTGAGCTAGGGTTAGCGGATCGAACGATTAAATTCAGCAGGGACCAGGAATCCGATAGTCATGAAAGTTTCAGATTCTGAAGTGTCTTTGGGTGGAAGGAAGGGGCTTCTTTGTATTACAGTAGCGATAGGTGGCTTGGGCAACAGAAAAGATAAGTACTTACTATCTTCTTTGTAGCGGAACCTTTTTCCTTTTAGAGCTTTAAATTACGGATTGAGACATTATAGTTGAAAAAGGGCTGAAAAAAGTACACATTTGAATCAGAATAGTTTCGCTCCCTTATTGGTGGTGCCCCATGCTAGGTGCCTTTTCTGCTCTGCTCAGAAGTCAGGATATAGCTACACATTCCTTGGGCTAATACAAACTGCACACCGTTTCCTCTTAGCGTTGGCAGTGGTGGGTGTTTTCCTGACTGTTGTAGAGCTAAAACAAGTTCTGGGTTTGGAAGTTCTCAGTAGCAGTCCTGTGTGACTTCGAACAGAAACTTGAGCTGGCTGTGCGGCTGGAAGGAATTCTCGGCATATACAGGATTCTGGGATGGCTTTCAGCATTTCATAGGAAAAAAAGGCCATAGAGACAAAATCCACAGTGAACGAGTGCAGTGGACTTAGTAAACAACTCTTCACATGAGAGATCTGAACCAAAACTTCAGAAGAAAACTGAGTGACCAGTACCAGTTCCAAGAAAGGCACTTTAAAATTACAGACATATTTTTAAAACGTACCCCCACCCAAAATGATTTCATATATTGATGGAGGTGTAGCGGTACCCCCATAGGGGCTGCTGAGTGTTGTGGTTTGTCTTTCACCTTGCCCAGCCAGGCACATTTCACTCATCCAGAGACATGAAACAGTCCTTGCACTTGTTTTTGTATTTTTACTGAGGGGTATTGAACTTGGATAGGGTAAGGGGGTATGGGATGCCCACTTCAATGAAATGTAACTTTACATAGGACTCGTATATATACACACTCCTGTATGTGCACCTCTACTCTTCTCTCCTGCACTTCACTTGCTTGCTTCACTTATTACTCCTCACTTCTCCAGCACATCTTTTGCTGCAGACTATTACTCCTCAACACCACCAGCACATAACTTGCTTGGACTTTCCAGACAAGCTAGCACTGATTTGTGGGACCCGGGACTGCCTCCATCAGGCCTAAGATGAATGCCTTTTGCAGGCAGGGACCGTGGGCCCCTTTGGTGTAGCAAAAACGTAGATAAGTCCCAGTGCTAGCTGTCTATGTGGATACTGCTCACAGCACCACCTCTTCGGGCCCTGTCAGCCCTCATGGCTGCAGTTGCCTTTCTCTACTGCCCATTCCTCCACACTTCTGGTTCTGTACCCATCCCAGACTGTGCTCTTCCAGGCGTGCCTCCCCAGTCCTCTCTTCTGGTTCTGCACCCATCCCAAACTGCTCGCTCCCAGTCCTCTCAGGCGTGCCTCCCCAGTTCTCCTGACTATGCATCACTCACCAGCCCTCCTGGCTGCGACCTGTTCCTCTCCCTGGAGACTTGCCTGACAGTGCTCTCTCCTGCTGTCCTCTCCTTGCTCCCGTGCTTCTAGTCCAGGACACCTCCACGTGTTCTTAGAGGGTCCCATCCGCACCCGAGCCCAGGCCCAAGGTCAACCCCCCCCCCAGGCTGGGGAGCTCCCTCAAAGGCCCATCTCCTTCTCTTCCACCCGAACAACTGCTCCCCAGCTGAGCTGACCCTACGTATTTAAGGAGGCCTGCCCCCTGCCAATACAGATTGGGGATTGGTCAGGGCTCCTTAGAATACCCCAGATATCTCCACCCTTCTCCCCACCTTCCCTTCCAGAAAACACCAGAACTTTCTGGAAAGAAGTGGGAGGTACCGTTGACGCTACCTGTGAGTCACCCAGTCCTACCCTAAGCCACTCCCAGCCCAGATCAAAACAACCAGGCCTAGTTACCAGCTAGACCTGCCTCAATTTACCTACTCTACCAAAAATCGCGATTGCTGGCCACAGCTAAAAAACGGGGAACAGCTGGCCCTGCTGTTGTAAATTAGTTTAAAAATTGTGATGAAATCCCCCAGTCAAACAGGTGGCAAAAACTTGGGCCTTGGGTGCTGGTGGTGCCAGAACACTGTAACCCCTTGCAGTTACTCTTGTTGGATGGAGGATCAGGGCCTGATGTAAATTAGTTTAAAAATTATGATGAAATCCCCCAGTCAAACAGGTGACGAAAAATTGGGCCTTGGGTGCTGGCGGTGCCAGAACACTGTAAGCCCTTGCAGTTACTCTTGTTGAGGAACAGGCCCTGCTGTTTTAAATTAGTTTAAAAATTGTTATGGCATGCCCCTGTAAACCAGGTGCAGAAAATTGGGCCTTGGGTGTTGGTGGTGCCCTAAATACAAAATACTGTTCTAGATTATGGACAGGAGGAATAGGAGCAGTGGCAGTCTTCAAGGGATCCCAGATCCCTAGCAAATTTAATCAGTTGCATCAGCATCAGGGGCTTGATAGCTGCTGATCCAGGACTGATTCAGTTTTATAAATGTGAGCCTGTGGACAGGTGCACTGTTTGATCGATTACGAACTCTCCAGCAGCACTGAATGTCCATTCAGAAAGCACACTCGATGCAGGACAGGCCAGTAGCTCAATTGCATATTGAGCAAGTTCCGGCCAGTGGTCCATCCTCAAGACCCAGTAACTAAGTGGATGCTCAGTTGGAAAGGTCTCCAAGTCTGCTCTTGCCCATATATATTCCTGCACCATATAATGCAGATGCTGACGATGGTTGCTTGAACCTATCAGGCCGGGTTGCTGAGGACTGAAATATTTTTTAAAGGCATCGCTCAGCCGGCCACCTTCTCCACCACTCTGCCTCTGAATGACCGAAGCTTCAGAAATACATTGTCCAGGACAAGCACCAGGACATGGTAACCTCCCAGGGTTTGGAAAGGGGTTGCACACATTTTTCTTCAAGGTATCCTGAAGATGTTTCATCCTCTGCACCCTCTGTGCAGGCAGGATGAGTTCTGCAACTTTACCCTTGTAACGTGGATCAATAAGGGTTGCTAGCCAGTAATGATCCCTTTCCTTGATACCACAAAATCCTAGGGTCTTTTCGCTGGCTTTTCAGAATCAGAGAGCCTAAGTTTGAGAAGGCACGAGTGTCCTCTGGGTCACTCAGGATGACATTATCAGGAACTACCTCCTCCCAGCCACATACAACTCCTTGGGTTTCTGGGGCCTGAAAACCATGATCCCATGAAAATTGTTGTGTATTCTACTCCACATCCATGCTGATACAATCCTCTTCCTCCTCCTCCTGTGTGATTTGGCGGCTCTGCAGGAATGCTCTCAGCATAAAAGGGGCCTTGAGAGGAAAGGATGTCCTCCTCTTCCTCCCTCTGTTCTGCCTCAAGTGCCCTGTCCATGATTCCACGAAGCGTGTGCTCCAGAAGGAATATTAGTGGGACAGTGTCACTGATGCATGCATTGTCACTGCTCACCATCCTTGTGGCCTTCTCAAATGGTGACAGGACAGTGCATGCATCCTTGATCATTAGCCACTGACGTGTCGAAAAAAAAAAAAGCCAAGCTCCCCTGAGCCTGTCCAGGTGCCTTGCTCACAGAGGTACTCATTGATGGCCCTTTGCTGTGTGTGCAGCCGCTGCAGCATTGCCAATGTTGAGTTCCACCTGGTGGGCATGTCACAAATGAGGTGGTTGTTGGGCAGGTTGAATTCCCACTGGATGTCAGCCAGCCGGGCACTGGCATTGTATGAATGCAGGAAATGACCACAGACTTTTCTAGCCTGCCTCAGGATATCTAGTAAGCCTGGGTACCCGGTCAAGAAAAGCTGCACCAAATTCAAGACGTGTGCCAAGCATGGAACATGTGTCAATTGTCCCAGTCGGAGGGCAGAGAGAAGGTTGGTGCCATTATCGCATACAACCATTCCTGGTTCAAGCTGCCGTGGCGTCAAACACCTCTGAGCCTGCCCCCGCAGAGCTGAAAGAATTTCTTCCCTAGTGTGGCTCCTGTCCCGAAGACAGACTAACTCAAGCACCGCATGGCATCTTTTAGCCTGACTGCTTGCATAGCCCCTTGAATGCTTAGTGAGCACTGCAGGTTCAGAAGACAATTCTGCAGAAGAGGCCACAGAGGTAGAAGAAGAGGAGGGGGTGGAGGAGGCGGATGTGGCAAAATCACCACCTGTGTTTTGGAGGCGTGGTGGTGGAACTATTTTCAAAACTTTACCCTGTCTTGCATCCTTCCCAGCTGCCAGCAGAGTTACCCAGTATGTTGTGAAGGAAAGGTAATGTCCCTAACCGTGCCTGCTGGACCATGGGTCAATAGTAATATGAACCCTGCTGCTGACTGCACTGTCCAACAAGGCCAAAACATTGCCTTTCACATGAGGGTAGAGGGCTGGAATGGCCTTACGTGAAAAAAATGTCTTCTGTAAACCTGCCACTGTGGGACAGCACATTCCACAAATTCACGAAAGGGGGCAGAGTCTACCAGCTGAAGAGGCAGCAGTTGGAGTGCTAGCAATTTGGCCAAGCTAGCGGATGTGGCAAAATCACCACCTGCTTTTTGGAGGCGTGGTGGCGGAACTATTTCCAAAACTGAACCCTGTCCTGCATCCTTCCCAGCTGCCAGCAGAGTTACCCAGTGCGCCGTGAAGGAAAGGTAACGTCCCTAACCGTGCCTGCTGGACCATGGGTCAGTGGTAATATGAACCCTGCTTCTGACTGCACTGTCCAACAAGGGCAAAATATTGCCTTTCACATGACGGTAGAGAGCTGGAATGGCCTTACGTGAAAAGAAATGTCTTCTGTAAACCTGCCACTGTGGGACAGCACATTCCACAAGGGGCAGAGTCTACCAGCTGAAAAGGCAGCAGTTGGAGTGCTAGTAATTTGGCCAACCTAGCATTAAGACGCTGAGCATATGGATGGCTGGGACAGTATTTCTTTTTACGGTTCAGCAACTGGGATAGGGATATATGCCTGCTGAATTCACCTGGTGGTGTACTGCTAGCAGATTGGCTGCAAGTACTAGTTGTGGCACGCATCGCTACACCTTCATTCCTCTCAATGCAGGTTTTGGAGAGGACTGCAGGTATAGTAGGGGTTGAGATCCCAGATGAGGAGCAAGGAGAAGTCTGTCTTTTTTTCTGGTGTGGGTTTTTCAGGTATTCTTGCCAACGGACTCCATGGCTGGTCATCATATGTCTTGTCAAGACAGTAGTGCCCAAGGGTCTGGAGTCCTGGCTGCGCTTGACCCATTTCAGACATAGATTGCAAATGGCAATGGTGCAATCTACTGCACATGTGCTGAAAAATGCCCACACCAAAGAAATTTTGGAAGTCAGCGGGGAGGCAGCAGCATCCTGCACCTGTGGAGCTCTGTGGTCTGATGCAATTGGGTGGATGCCCTTAAGCTGGCCCCTGGAGGACATCCTGCCTTGTTAGAGCAGGGCCTCTTCCTCCTCCTCCTCACTTTCCTCCTCTCTTCTCTCAGCCACCCAAGTACAGTCCGTTTCCTCATCAACCCCTCCCTCCTCATCACTGGAGCAAACTTGGCAATATGCTGCAGCCTGGGGAACAGGACTGCTAGTTTCTTGTCCTTTTGTGGCACCCCCTGTCTCTAGGCTCATGCTACTCCCTTCCTCAACCTGGGTACCAACATCAGAGCCTTCAAACTGCTGCCCATCCTCCATCAGCATGTAACCGACACTATGTTCAAATAACTCAGGTGACTCCTCTGTGCATGATGGTGGGGCTACAGAAGGAGTAACTGTGGACAAGGATTCGGTGGAATAGGCCACTTTGCCAGATGCTTTGGAAGACAAACTTGTACGAGCCTGGGTGACAGAGGATGAGGAGGATGAGGGCAGCTTTGTTATCCACTCCACCAACTCTTCTGGATGTTGTGGCTCAATAGCATGTCCAACAGCAGAAAAAAAGGACAAGCGTGACCCGCTTGCAGAGGATGCACCACGTCCGCCACCACCACTTTTCACTGAAGACACAGAGGCTGCTTGCCCTCTTTTAGTGGTCTGGGAGTGTCTGCCTCTCCTTTGTGGCCTTCCTGACATGATGGGTATTTTTTTAACACCACACTATACTGTACTATATACCGTACACCCCGAATGCACTGATATATAGTGTACACTCAATACGCTGTGTGTATATATGTATACACTAGACTTCATATATTTTAAGACACCACGTCAAGTAATGTGCTATATAATGTACACCCCCGAATGCACTGATATATAGTGTACACTCAATACGCTGTGTGTATATATGTATACACTGGACTGTATATATTTTAACCACTTGCCGACCGTGTAATGTATATACACGGCCGCAAGTGGGATCCATTGTTCTGGGTGGACCTACTATAATGTCCTCCCAGAATCGTGCTCCCGCGTGCCCCCTGGGGCAGGCACCTGGGAGCATCCGTGACCACTTGCAGCGGCCGTTTACCACGTGATCGCTCAAATGACGGAGCATCACATGTAAGCAAGCCGGCGGAAGTGCCAGCTTGTCTCTCCGCACCGATCGGTGCAGTGTGACAGGAGAGGGGGAAGAGGGGGGAGAGAGGAGATCCAGCGGTGCTGTGGGCAGGATCTGAAGTGCCCACAGCACCACTATGTGCCAGGCAGGGACCCCCATCCACCCATCCAGCTTCACCCATGCAGCCTCATCCATGCACCCTCATCCATGCCCACCCATCTGTGCCCACCCATCCGTGCCCAACCATCCGTCACCCATGCATCCGTGCTCACCTATCCGTGCCCAGCAATCCGTCACCCATGCATCCATGCTCACCCATCTGTCACCCATGCATCCGTGCTCACCCATCCGTGTCCACCCATCCGTCACCCATGCTTACCCATCCGTTACCCATACATCCGTGCTCACCCATCCATGAAAAAGAAGGTGTATGTTCTGCGCAACCGGATAGTTATACTCTAAGAGCTGCTGCCACCACCGAACTGCCCACACGTGGGTAGTGAATAAATATAAGCGGGATTAAGATGGTATTGGCGCTGCTATTTTCTGTAAATATTGAAAATTTTGAAAATTTTCCAGTGTGCTGGCAATTAATAAAAATAATGTAATAGATTATAATAAAAATGTTGTTGGTGAGTCCTAATAGTTAGTATATATAGCGGAGTACAACATACTCTGCTATATATACTAACTATTAGGACTCACCAACAACATTTTTATTATAATCTATTACATTATTTTTATTAATTGCCAGCACACTGGAAAATTTTCCAAATTTTCAATATTTACAGAAAAGAGCAGCGCCAATACCATCTTAATCCCGCTTATATTTGCTCACCCATCCATGCTCACCCATCTGTCACCCATGCATCTGTGCTCACCCATCTGTCACCCATGCATCCGTGCTCGCCCATCCGTGCCCACCCATCCGTCACCCATGCATCTGTGCTCACCCATCCGTCACCCATGCGTCTGTGCTCACCCATCCATGCTCACTCATCCGTCACCCATGCATCCGTGCTCACCCATCCGTGCTCACGCATCCGTCACCCATGCATCCATGCCCACCCATCTGTACTCACCCATTCGTCACCCATGCATCCGTGCTCACTCATCCATCACCCATGCTCACCCATCCGTGCTCACTCATCCGTCACCCAAGCTCACCCATCTGTGCTCACTCATCTGTCACCCATGCATCCGTGCTCACCCATCCATGCTCACTCATCCGTCACCCATGCATCTGTGCTCACCCATCCGTGCTCACTCATCCATCACCCATGCATCCGTGCTCATCCATCCAGCCATGCTCACCCATGCATTCGTGCTCACCAATCCAATTGTTCTCACCCATGCAGCCTCATCCGTGCGCACACTAATCCAGCCTCATCCGTGTTCACCCATGCATCCGTGCTCACCCATGCATCCGTGCTCACCCATCCATCTGTGCTCACTCTTGCATCCGTGCTCACCCATCCATCCGTGCTCACCCATGCATTCGTGCTCACCCATGAATTTGTGCTCATCCATTCATTCGTGCTCAGCCATGCATCCGTGCTCTGCCATCCATCTGTGCTCACCCATGCATACATGCTCACCCATGCATATGTGCTCCGCCATCCATCTGTGCTCACCCATCCAGCGATGCTCACCCATGCATCCGTGCTCACCAATCCAGTCATGCTCACCCATGCAGCCTCATCCGTGTTCACCCATGCATCTATGCTCCGCCATCCATTCGTGCTCACCCATGCAGCCTCATACGTGCTCACCAATCCAGCCTCATCCGTGTTCACCCATGCATCTATGCTCACCCATCCATCTGTGCTCACTCTTGCATCCGTGCTCACCCATCCATCCGTGCTCACCCATCCATCCGTGCTCACCCATGCATGCGTGCTCACCCATGCATCCGTGCTCACCAATGCATCCGTGCTCACCCATCCATCCATGCTCAGTCATCCCCATCTACGGCCTATTCACCCCCATCCATGCTCATTTATGCCTCATTCATGCTCATCCATGCCACATCAGTTCTCATCCATGACACATCCATGCCACTACAGTACCCATCCGTGCCACTACAGCACCCATCAGTGCCATTACAGCGTCCATCAGTGCCACCACAGTGCCTCACAATAATGTAATAGGTAGTCAAATTAGATTTGAAATGTATGCCCCAAGAACGCCTGATGGTGCACCCTGCATTTTGGGCCTCTGTATGTGACCAGGCTGTGTAAAAGTGTCACAAATGTGGTATCGCCATACTCGGGACAAGTAGCAGAATATATTTTAGGGTGAAATTTTTGCTGGGTACATTCTGTGTGTTAGAAATATTGTATAAATGGACAACCTTGTGTAAAAAAAATGCATTTTCATTTTCTTTCCACATTTTCCAAAAACTTGTGGAAAAAATGAACCGTTCAAAAGACTTATTATGCCTCATAGAATATACGTTGGGGTGTTTACTTTCCAAAATGGGGTCATTTTGTGGGCATTTCCATTGCCCTGGTGCTCCAGGACCTTCAAAAGTGCAAGAGGTAGTCAGGAAATTATATGTGTAATTTATGTCCTTAGAACGCCTGATGGTGCTCCCTGCATGTTAGGCCTCTGTATGTGGCCAGGCTGTGTAAAAGTCTCACACATGTGGTATCACCATACTCAGGAGGAGTTGCAGAATGTGTTTTGGGGTGTAATTGGTGGTATGCATATGCTGGGTGTGAGAAATAACCTGTTAATATGACAATTTTGTGAAAAAAAAAACTGAAAAAAAAATCTTCATTTTGCAAAGAATTGTGGGAAAAAATGACAACTTCAAAAAAGTCGCCATGCCTCTTACTAAATATGTTGCACTGTGTACTTTCCAAAAAGGTGTCATTTGGGGGGTATTTGTACTTTTCTGTCTTGTTAGGGCCTCAAGAAATGAGAAAGGGCGTCAGTGCATCAGGTGTGATCAATTTTCAGTGATTGGCACCATAGATTGTAGACTCTATAACTTTCACAAAGACCAAATAATATACACCAATTTGGGTTATTTTTACCAAAGATATATAGCAGTATAAATGTATGAAGAAAAATTACTATTTTGCAAAATGTTATAACAGAAATAAAGAAAAATGCATTTTTTACAACATTTTCAGTCTTTTTCCATTTATTGCTCAAAAAATAAACACCCCAATGGTGATTAAATACCACCAAAAGAAAGCTCTATTTGTGTGAAAAAAAAGGACGAAAATTTCATATGGGTACAGTGTAGTATGACTGAGTAATTGTCATTCAAAATGTGAGAGCACTGAAAGCTGAAAATTGGTCTGGTTAGGAAGGAGGTTTAAGTGCCCAGTGGTTAAGACACCACGTCAAGTAGTGTGCTAAATACTGTACACCCCTGAATGCACTGATATATAGTGTACACTCAATACGCTGTGTGTATCTATGTATACACTAGAGTGTATATATTTTAAGACATCATGTCAAGTAGTGTGCTATATACCGTACACCCCCGAATGCACTGATATCAGGGCTGTATATATTTTAATACACCACATCAAGTGTACTATATATGTACACTCCAAATGCACTGATATATAGTGTACACTCAATACACTGTATATATATATATATATATATATATATATATATATCAGGCTGTATATATTTTAATACACCACGTCAAGTGTACTATATACCGTATGTACACTCCGAATGCACTGATATATAGTGTACACTGTGCGTATATGTATATATATATATATATATATGTATATGGTCTTGCACTGCCTAAACGGACGCTATATACTATACACTGAAATAGCTGTATATAGTCTACTACACTTAAGGCATTGTAATATATATATATATATATATATATATATACACTAGGAAGGTATATATATATATTCTTGCACTGCCTGACTGTATACAGATAGCACTATCTATCTAGTATATGTTTCCCTACACTAACCTGCCTGCACTGACAGATAGATAGATAGGGCGATCTATATACAATCTATCTTTTTTTCTTTTTATCTATCTATCTATCGCTATATCTATCTATCTTTTTTTTTCACAATTAGATATCTAGCTAAACTACCTGCAATCCGCAACCTAAACTCTATCTAATCACTCCAGCACTGCCGCCAACACACACTACATTGAGCCGCTGTACAAGCAGCTTTATATAGTGTGGGGCATATATTGAGGCTGCTGACCCTGCCTTTAGCCAATCATAGCTCTCACAGCAGGCCGCCCGCTGATTGGCCAAATCATGCGGGTCATGTGCATGCTTTGGCCAATCAGCGGGCAGCATTCCGCCGTCATTGGAATGCATCATGGGGTGCGCAAAGTTTCCGCGAATGCCCCATAATGTTCGCAATGCGTTCGACTTGAACCAGGAGCTCATCCCTACTAGGCGTTAGGCTGGCCACACATTATACAATTTTCTTGTACAAATTATCTTTCGATTTAACAAAACTATGTAATATGAGGTCAAATCTAAACAATTCCAATCTGTATGCAATCAGGCAGGCCCTTGCACTACATAGCTGAAGGTAAATCTAAAGGAAATTGAACAAGAAAATTGTATACTGAATGGGCAGCTTATGTTTTCTTCTCTTGTGTGTTCAGGGTTCTTGGCAGTTATAGGTAATTACAACTGGCTGCAGACTGAAATACAATTGTATTGCAATGAATTTAGAAAACAGCTTTGATGAACATTTTTTTGTATCAGGTTTACTTAACTGGGGTTTTCCTTTAAGCCCCATAATGCTCAGCTTCAGACATGCAGCACACTCTGTTATAAATGCCAACTATGCAATACTCGAGATGGGAAATAGGGAATTTGAGATGAGAAGGGTGGTCAAAAAGAATCAAACACCACAGAAAAATAATATTAGAAGAGAAAAATTGCTGTTAATTTGAAATCTAAACACAGGACTCCAGCTGACAGTGATTGTTCCTTGCAATGTGTGCATAAATCTACAGAATCAGAGAGACTGAAAAGGAAAAAAATCAAGTAAATACTCCAATTTAAAAAAAAATAGTGTTTCTGCTGAATTAATCACTGTAAATTGACGCAAGGGTAGGACTGCCCTTAAAGTCTAGAGACGGCAGACTATATTTTTATTGTAAATTTTCAGAGTCATCGATCATGGTTGCTCAGGAAGGACACAGCTGCGTGCCATTTCAGGATTCTCCAGCAGCCTGGGTGTGCTGCAAATCAATAGAGCTCAGACAGGCTGGTGTAGATACAACAGAGATAGACAGTGTTAACGATTGCTGGACAGATAGGGCACAGGGCGGACATTTAACTATGAGAATGGTGCCACTCATATTCTACGGGGCCACGTGTTGAATATCAACCAAGATACTTTTTAGGCCTACATAGAGGGTAACAGAATTGCTATATCAGGCCCACCAGTCAGGTGATGTTGGAGGTGTAGTGTTTGGCCTGTATATACAACACAGTAGAATGGTATTATAATCATATGTATATGTTGAATGTGTAGTGTTCTATGTATATAGTCATAGAATTGTATTATGATCATGCCCAATGGTTGGTCATGTTGGTGTGTGGCATTCTATGTATAGAGTGCAATAGAATCATATTAAGATCATGACCAGTGGTCAGTCATGTTGGGGGTGGAGTGTTCTAGGTATAGAGTAAAGAAGAATTGCATTATGATCATGTCAGTGGTTGGCCATGTTGAGGTATGGTGTTCTATGTTCAAGTGTAATAAAATAGTTTTATGATCATGTTTAGTAGGTGGTTATGTTGGGGGGGGGGGGTGTTTTATATAAAATGTGTAATGAATTTGTATTATGACCATGTGTAGTGGTCAGTCATCTTGGAGGTATAATGTTCTGGGTATAGAGTATCATAGAGCTGTATTATGATTCAGTGGTCGGTCAGGTTGGAGGTGTAATGTTCAAAATACAGAGTGTAATAGAATCATAATAAAATTGTATTATGATCATGTGCAGTGGTCAGTCATGTAGGAGCTGTAATGTTCTAGGTATAGGGTATAATAGAATTGGATTATGATCATGTCTAGTGGTTGGTCATATTGGACATATAGTGTTCTACGTATAGAGTGTAATAGAATTGTATTATGATCATAATCATATCCAATCATCGGTTATTTTGAAGGTACAGTTTTCTTTGTATACTGTAGATTATAATAGAATCATATTATGATCATTTAATTTAGTCTGGGCTTGTTGGAGGTATAGTGTTCTCCATATAGCGTATAATAGTATCATATCATGATCATGTCCAGTGGTCAGTCATGTAGGGGGTGTAGTGTTCTATGCATACAGTATAATTGAATCGTATTCTGATCGTGTCCAGTGATCGGTCATGTTGGAGGTGTAGTGTTTTATGTATAGAGTGTAGTAAAATATATTATGATCCTGTAATTTGGTCTGATTTAGATGGGGGCGTAATGTCATATGCACACAGTGTTATAAGATTGCATTATAATCATGTCCAGTGATCGGTCATGTTGGAGGTGTAGTGTTCTTTGTACAGAGTATAATAGAATCATATTATGATCATGTCCAGTGGTCACTCGTTTTGAAGGTGTAGTGCTTTATCCATAGAGTATAATAGGATCATATTATGGCCATGTCCAATGGTCAGTCATGTTGGAGGTGTATAGTTTTACCAATAGAGTATAATAGGATCGTATTATGGCCATGGCCAATGGTCGGTCAAGTTGGAGGTGTAGTGTTTTATGTACAGAATATAATAGGATCATATTATGATCATGTCCAGTGATTGGTCATGTTGGACGTGTAGTGTTCTATGCATAGGATATAATAGGATCGTATTATGATCATGTTCAATATTTCTAAATGTAAAATAATGCATCTAGGGAAAAATAATCCGCTTAGAGAGTACGCATTGGGGGTACAGTGTTAGCCAGCACTAGAGAAGAAAAAGATTTGGGGGTGCTTATTTCAGATGATTGCAAAATGAGCAAACAGTGTGACCAGGCAGTGGGAAAAGCAAATAGAATTCTGGGATGTATCAGTAGAGGGATCACCAGCAGGAGGAAGGAGGTTCTGATTCCTCTATATAGATCTTTAGTGAGACCTCACTTAGAATACTGTGTCCAGTTCTGGAGACCTCACTTACAAAAAGATATTGATAAAATAGAACGAGTTCAGAGACGGGTAACAAAAATGGTGAAAGGTCTGGGGGATAAAACACATCAAGAGCGACTTCAGGAACTTAATATGTACAGTCTGGAGGAAAGAAGGGAAAGGGGAGACATGATTGAAACCTTTAAATACATCAAGGGGGTGAATAAGGTTCAGGAGGGCAGTCTTTTCAATATGAAACCAAAATCAAGAACACAGGGACCTCAAACTAACTGGGGGGGAAGTTCAAAACTAATCTTAGAAAGTATTATTTTACTGAAAGGGTGGTTGATGATTGGAATAAACTACCAACAGAGGTTGTGAGGCAGTCAAGAGTAAATGGCTTCAAACATGCTTGGGATAAACATAAATCTATAGTCAGACAACAAGGTTAGTGTAAAAAAAATAAAAATAAAAAAAAAAATAAAAAGGGGCAGACTCGATGGACTACTCAGTCTTTTTCTGCCGTCACTTTTCTATGTTTCTATGTTTCTATGTCCAGTGATCGGTCATGTTGGAGGTGAACTGTTCCATGCATAGAGTATAATAGGATCGTATTGTGATCATGTCCAGTGATCAGTCATGTTGTAGGTGTAGTGTTCCATGTATAGGGTATAATAGAATTGTATTATGATCATGTCCAGTGATCGGTCATGTTGTAGGTGTAGTGTTCCATGTATAGGGTATAATAGAATTGTATTATGATCATGTCCAGTGATCGGTCATGTTGGAGGTGTAGTGTTCCATGCATAGGGTATAATAGGATCGTATTATGATCATGTCCAGTGATCGGTCATGTTGGAAGTGTAGTGTTCCATGCATAGGGTATAATAGGATCATATTATGATCATGTCCAGTGGTTGGTCATATTGGAGGTGCAGTGTTCTCTATATAGAGTATAACAAGATCGTATTATAACCATGTCCAGTGACAGGTCACGTTGGAGGTGTAGTGTTCTATGATCAGAGTATTTTAGGATCGTATTATGGCCATGTCCAGTGATTGATCGTGTTAGAGGTGCAGTGTTCTATGTACAGAGTATAATAGAATTGTATTATGGCCATGGACAATGGTCGGTCATGTTGAAGGTGTAGTGTTCTATGTACAGAGTATAATAGGATCGTATTATGACCATGTCCAGTGGTTGGTCATGTTGGAGGTGTGGTGTTATCTATATAGAGTACAATAGGATTGTATTATTATCATGTATTGTCCAGTGGTTGGTCATGTTGGAGGTGAAGTGTTCCATGTACAGAGTATAATAGGATTGCATTATGATCATGTCCAGTGGTCGGTCATGTTGGAGATGTAGTGTTCCACGTATAGAGCATAATAGGATCGTATTATGGCCATGGCCATTGGTCGGTAATATTGAAGGTGTAGTGTTCTATGTACAGAGTATAATAGGATCGTATTATGACCATGACCAGTGGTTGGTCATGTTTGAGGTGTAGTGTTCTATTCACAGAGTATAATAGGCTCATATTATGACCATGGCCAGTGCTCGGTCATGTTGGAGGTTAAGTGTTCAATGTTTAGGGTATAATAGGATCGTATTATCACCATGTCCAGTTGTCAGTCGTGTTGGAGGTCAAGTCTTATATGAAAAGGGTATAATAGGTTCGTATTATGATCACGTCCAGTGATCGGTCATGTTGCAGGTGAAGTGTTCCATGCATATGTTATTAAAGGGTCGTATTATCACCATGTCCAGTGTTCAGTCTTGTTGGCGGTCAAGTGTTCTATGAGCAGGGTGTAATAGGATCGTATTATGATCATGTCCAGTGATCGGTCATGTTGGAGGTGAAATGTTCCATGCATAGGGTATAATAGGATCGTATTATTACCATGTCCAGTGGTCAGTCGTGTTGGAGGTCAAGTCTTCTATGAATAGGGTATAATAGGATCATATTATGATCATATTCAGTGATCGGTCATGTTGGAGGTGAACTGTTCCATGCATAGGGTATAAGAGGATCGTATTATGACCATGTACAGTGGTTGGTCATGTTGGAGGTGTAGTGTTCTAGTCACAGAGTATAATAGGATCATGATATTATGCCCAATGGCCAGTGGTCGGTCATGTTGGAGGTTAAGTGTTCCATGTATAGGTTATAATCGGATCTTATTATCACCATGTCCAGTGGTCAATTGTGTTGGAGGTCAAGTCTTCTATGAATAGGGTATAATAGGATCATATTATGATCATGTCCAGTGATCGGTCATGTTGGAGGTGAAGTGTTCCATGCATAGGTTATTAAAGGATCGTATTATCACCATGTCCAGTGATCAGTCTTGTTGGAGGTCAAGTGCTCTATGTACAGGGTATAATAGGATGGTATTATGATCATGTCCGGTGATCGGCCATGTTGGAGGTGAACTGTTCCATGAAGAGGGTATAATAGGATCGTATTATGATCATGTCCAGTGATCGGTCTTGTTGGAGGTGTAGTGATCCATGTATAGAGTTCAATAGGATCGTATTATGATCATGTCCAGTGATCGGTGATGTTGGAGGTGTAGTATTCCACGTATAGAGTATAATAGGATCGTATTATGATCATGTCCAGTGATCGGTCATGTTGGAGGTGAAGTGTTCCATGTATAGGGTATAATAGGATTGTATTATGATCATGTCCAGTGATCGGTCATGTTGGAGGTGAAGTGTTCCATATATAGGGTATAATAGGATCGTATAAGACAAATTCCTAATCCGCGAACCTTGTTTACAGATCATGGCAATAAACCTTTTCTGATTCTGATTCTGATTATGATCATGTTGCTTGGTCTGGTCTTGTTGGATATATAGTGTACTGTTTTCATTGAGTATACAGTACAGAATGTAGCACAATCCCTTTTGGCTCTGCAGGAAGTCTTTTAGCAGCTGCTTCATTGCTGATATAGCCGTGAGTATAACATTAGGCAATACATATAAGGGGTTAAGTGAAAAGATTTCTTGGGAACTGGATTGTGTTCCTAATAATTATCATTAAGTCATTAAATTATAACACTTAGCACTGCAATGTAACAGGAGGGGATTGGCTGTCTATTGTAGTGAGGATGAGAGATGGTAGGTGTCTGTCTCATCAGATGCACAGGCTCCTCTCAGCTGGTGGTCTGGATATGTCTGTCTTGCTTTCTGCTTCAGTTACAATGATGGACAAGAAAAATCAGAAAGG
This sequence comes from Glandirana rugosa, assembly GCA_018402905.1. Lineage (NCBI taxonomy): Eukaryota > Metazoa > Chordata > Amphibia > Anura > Ranidae > Glandirana > Glandirana rugosa. The sequence goes on from BLSH010478150.1 coordinate 46,241, forward strand.
TAAAGCAGTGCCACCCAGTGGTCTAATAAATTAATGCTGACAAAATATCTACATTGATATTCAAATAACCTAAAGTCATTTAAAAATTACATTTTGAGCCATGCTTTGCTCTCCTGCAGTTTAATGACTAACCTCCACTGTGTATGTAAGCTAATGGGGTGAAACAAAATATATGTTGGTAATTAAATGGGATTCTTCTCCATGCCACAGCATTGACACTGCACCTAGCTGTCTGCAAAAGAGTCCATAATGCAGCAAGGTACTAAAATTAAATTAACTGAATTATTGATTGCAGTATTTTAAGAGAGAGGCATGGAGGATCATAGAAGACTCTTCTTGCCAGCCACTCATGTTTTCTAAGGGTGGGTCTTAAAAAAGCACAGCCAACCCAATGCCCAGAATGTACGCTGTGTCAGAGATTGTAAACAATTGTTAACCAAATCTTATAGCCCTTTCCCCCTTATAGGATCAGCGTTTTTCTCTCTTCTAGAGACGTGTTGGTTTTGAGCCAAATAACATTTTGCCCAGAGAAAAGCCCAAAGTCAATGTCTTTCCATTTAGGAAAGCTTTTTCCATTTGTAGATACAGAGGTTACATTAGCAAACACGAATTGGAATTGAGCGGGTTTTCAAAAGCATTGATGTAACATCAAGTTGGATTTGTGCAGAGAGCAGTTGGTGTAATCGTTTTTATTTGTATGTGATCTCAAAAATGCTTTTTTGATGTAAGCAGCGCTTTAAATACCTGAATTTGGCCTGGTATCAGCCTCTTGCAATCCTTGTACAGCAGATCTCAGAGAAAGGGAGAGAGAAGCAGCACAGGAAGCTAATCAGGTGTGTTTCAGTGCAGAAAGTATATATATACACACACATACACTGAATTACCAAAAGTATTGGGACATCTGCCTTTACACACACATGAACTTTAATGGCATTCCAGTCTTAGTCCGTAGGGTTCAATACTGCGTTGGCCCACCCTTTGCATCTATAACAGCTTCAACTCTTCTGGGAAGGCTGTCCACAATGTTTGACAATGGTCAAACATTCCCATAGACACTCCTAAACCTTTTGTGGACAGCCTTCCCATTAGAGTTGAAGCTGTTATAGCTGCAAAGGGTGGACCAAATCAATATTGGACCCTACGGACTAAGACTGGAATGCCACTAGTTCATGTGTGTGTTAAGCTGGGTTCACCGCATCCAGTTCGCAGTAGCAGGAGACTTTGACCGGCTCTCTATGGAGCCAGTTCACATATCCCTGCTGTGGCTCTGCTGCGAATTTGCACAGGAGTCCTGTGCATCTTTTGGTCAGTTTCAGGTCTGAATTCAGCCAAAAATCCAGGCTGAAATCGGACTTGAAACGGTGAACCAGGACCCCTGCTGGGAGCCGCATACGAATATAGTGCGAACCCAGCCTAAAGGTAGGGATCCCAATACTTTTGACAATATAGTGTATATATCTATATATAGATATATACACAGCAGTATCACACTAAAGTGAGTACACCCCTCACATTTTTGTAAATATTTTATTATATCTTTTCATGTGACAACACTGAAGAAATGACACTTTGCTACAATGTAAAGTAGTGAGTGTACAGCTTGAATAACAGTGTAAATTTGCTGTCCCCTCAAAATAACTCAACACACAGCCATTAATGTCTAAACCGCTGGCAACAAAAATGAGTACACACCTAAGTGAAAATGTCCAAATTGGGCCCAATTAGCCATTTTCCCTCCCCGGTGTCACATGACTCATTAGTGTTACAAGGTCTCAGGTGTGAATGAGGAGCAGGTGTGTTAAATTTGGTGTTATTGCTCTCACTTTCTCATACTGGTCACTGGAAGTTCAACATGGCACCTCATGGCAAATAACTCTCTGAGGATCTGAAAAAAAGAATTGTTGCTCTACATAAAGATGGCCTAGGTTATAAGAAGATTGCCAAGATCCTGAAACTGAGCTGCAGCACGGTGGCCAAGACCATATAGCAGTCTAACAGGACAGGTTCCACTCAGAACAGACCTCGTCATGGTCGGCCAAAGAAGTTGAGTGCACATGCTCAGCGTCATATCCACAGGTTGTCTTTGGGAAATAGATGTATGAGTCCTGCCAGCGTGGCTGCAGAGGTTGAAGGGGTGGGGGGTCAGCCTGTCAGTGCTCAGACCATACGCAACAAACTGCATCAAATGGGTCTGCATTGCTGTCGTCCCAGAAGGAAGCCTATTCTAAAGATCATGCACAAGGTGAGGAGTACAAAGACAAGTGTGTCTTGCCTACAGTCAAGCATGGTGGTTGGACACTTTGGGCCCAATTTGGACATTTTCACTTAGGGGTGTACTCACTTTTGTTGCCAACGGTTTAGACATTAATGGCTGTGTGTTGAGTTATTTTGAGGGGACAGCAAATTTACACTGTTATACAAGCTGTACACTCACTACTTTACATTGTAGCAAAGTCTCAATTCTTCAGTGTTGTCACACGAAAAGATATAATAAAATATTTACAAAAATGTGAGCGGTGTACTCACTTTTGTGAGATAATATATATATATATATATATATATATACTGTGTGTGTATATATATATATATATATATATATATATATATATATATATATATACATATACACAGTATACTGTACACACACACACACACACAGTATCTCACAAAA
>BLSH010478150.1:48921-90845 GCA_018402905.1 Glandirana rugosa
GAGGTTCTGCTGGTGACGGAACGATTTCTTCGACTCCCATTTCCACTACCTAACCGGTTCGTACAGAGGTCTGTACAGAGGTCCTCGCGTTTCAGAGATTGTAGGTGGTCGAGACACTACAACAGTACCTCCTCACCTTCTCCTGAGGTCACCGTTGGACACTTCGAGACCACTTGCCTCTTGGGCATGGAGTTCACCAGAGCTTCACAGGTTGCCACTGGAGTCCTCTTCCACTCCTCCATGACAACATCACAGAGCTGGTGGATGTTAGAGACTTTGCGCTCCTGGAGACATGTCTGGAGACATGCTTGGCCAATCCATCACCTTTACCCTCAGCTTCTTTAGCAAGGCAGTGGTCGTCTTGGAGGTGTGTTTGGGGTCGTTATCATGTCGGAATACTGCCCGGCGGCCCAGTCTCCGAAGGGAGGGGATCAGGTTCTGCTTCAGTATGTCACAGTACATGTTGGCATTCATGGTTCCCTCAATGAACTGTAGCTCCCCAGTGCTGGCAGCACTCATGCAGCCCCAGACCATAACACTCGCACCACCATGCTTGACTGTAGGCAAGACACACTTGTCTTTGTACTTCTCACCTGGTTGCCACCACACACTCTTGACACCATCTGAACCAAATAAGTTTATCTTGGTCTCATCAGACCACAGGTCATCATTCCAGTAATCCATGTCCTTAGTCTGCTTGTCTTCAGCAAACTGTTTGCGAGCTTTCTTGTGCATCATCTTTAGAAGAGGCTTCCTTCTGGGATGACAGCCATGCAGACCAATTTGATGCAGTGTGCAGCGTATGGTCTGAGCACTGACAGGCTGACCCCCACCCCCCCACCCCTTCAACCTCTGCAGCAATGCTGGCAGCACTCATATGTCTATTTCCCAAAGACAACCTCTGAATATGACACTGAGCATGTGCACTCAGCTTCTTTGGTCGACCATGGTGAGGCCTGTTCTGAGTGGAACCTATCCTGTTAAACTGCTGTATAGTCTTAGCCACGGTGCTGCAGCTCAATTTCAGAGTCTTGCCAATCTTCTTATAGCCTAGGCCATCTTTATGTAGAGCAACAATTCTTTTTTCAGATCCTCAGAGAGTTCTTTGCCATGAGGTGCCATGTTGAACTTTCAGTGACCAGTATGAGAGAGTGAGAGCGAGAACACAAAATTTATCCCACCTGCTCCCCATCCACACCTGAGACCTTGTAACACTAACGAATCACATGACACCGGGGAGGGAAAATAGTTAATTGGGCCTAATTTGGACATTTTCACTTAGGGGTGTACTCACTTTTGTTGCCAGCGGTTTAGACATTAATGGCTGTGTGTTGAGTTATTTTGAGGGGACAGCAAATTTACAAGCTGTACACTCACTACCTTACATTGTATCAAATGTCCTTTTATAAAAACATCCATGTGAGAAGAGAGTCCTCCAAGTGAAAATGTCAACATTCCTCCTTCAAGGTAAGTGATCAGGAAGTCATCATCGTCACCTTTTGGGAAAAACCACCACCATGAAAGACCAGATGTACACTTACCACATGTAAATGCCCCTCAGATTAAAGAAACGTCAAGCAGGCTGGTTAATGTGTGATCCTCTAGAATACTCCATGCGTGCCAGCCATGTTTATATGTCTCCACATCAAGGATCACCTCTCCTTTCACCTCCAACTAATACTCAGGAAAACATGGGAAAGATAAATGAACCGCATAGTGTAAAACCCTTACAATTAATTTATTAAGCGTTAAAATCACACTTACAATAGGTAAAATAAATGCACATTGAACAAAGCTTCCAGCTGGCATGTATGGTGTTTTTACAGACAGTACAGGATTATGTGGTGATGCAAGCATCCCGCTCTGTCCTAGGCATTTCGCCACTACTGCCTTCTACCGGGGCACAGGCACCATGCTGCATCATCGCTTTATATGCTTTCTCCATAAAACTAAGCCTCGCTGTGGCCTGCCACCTGCGCTGCATAAAAAGTCCCACAACAACCAAGACAGAGCTAACACAATTAAATAAAACCAAGCCTCGCTTTGAATTGTGTAATTCTAACCAGGACTCATTGGGGACTTAACCACAATGACTAGAATAGATATAAATCCATATCATCCAATCAAGGCTCTCAAAAACCGAGGATGGTCAAAATCTCATCTTGTGGACAAAAAGTCCACAAAAAGTGGGGTTTACTTCCTCTATATTCCCCTGCAAAGTAAAAGCATAATGGGCTACTATGCATCACATTATGTGTCTCTTACCCGCAAACGAAGCCTGTGATGTCCCCTGTGCAGGCAGCGTCCATCTTCAGCCCCTCTTCCTACCAGGGCCCGCGACTGCGGCTCTGTGACTGGCCGGAGTCGCGTGACGTCACTACCACGCATGTGTGCGGGAGCCGCCAGTCACGGCATGAACAAAGTGAAGCAACGGCTCAACGGGCTGCTTCTTCACTGCGCATGTGCCCGAATGATGTCGGCAATGACAGTGCACTCTATATCTCCTAAATCATACAAGTTTAGGAGATATGCAGGGGACCTACAGGTAAGCCTTATTATAGGCTTACCTGTAGGTTAAAGCGGTTGTCACGGGTTGACAACCACTTTAAGTTGTGATATCGCATGGCCTTTCTGGACGAAATGTCTCGCTAGGGGTAATTGTGTAATCTTGTCTCTCACTGAGTACTTGTGTCGGGCGATGCGATCCTTCACTTTTTGAGTAGTCTCACCCACATAGAGGAGCCCACAAGGGCATTTTATCACATATCGATTACCATAAATGAATGATTCTTCAATCATATTCATAAGTGTGCTCGCATAGGGAAAGAAAATAATAATAATAATTTCAGCAGGAATATGAACGGAGCATTGAAATGGCGATGAGTGGATTATTTTCCCACACACAAGAAGATGCTTCCCGGATCTTTACCGACACAGTCGGGTCGATGGACTTTGACACAATCCTCCTCGATACAACTTACAAGGAGGTTGGAGAAATTACAACAGAGGTCAGTAACCATGGAACTGCATGAAGTGACTCTAGCAGAATATTTTAAACTACAAATGATCCCAAGGGGATTCAGGGTCCGCTTGACCCCAATGCTGTTTGCACAGAATGATGACTTTAAGACTAAATTTGCACAAATTCTGAATAAATGTTCATTTGATCTGACTACCTTAACAAGAGAGAAGCTCTGTATTACAACAGATATCAAAGTTGGAGAAACAACTGACCGAGTTAATGAATCAGGAAGAATTTACTAAAATGACTAAAACACAAGAAGAAAAAATAATGACATTCCATAAGAATATAGAACGTCGGAAACGATCCAAACTGGAGAGGGATTGAGAGGACTATGCCAATGACAAAGTATTTAATTGGACTAATCCCAATTTCTATCGTGGACAGACATATCAGAGAGGACAGCATAATAACCAACTTTCTGCTTCCTCATCATCCATTACCTCCACTGAATCCTCCACCAATGCCACAACTTCTAATTTTTTTAGCGGGTGCCATGGGATCGATACCAGAAGCAGGAGGGGAGGTAAGCGGCACAAGAGATCACAGGTCCCGAGGGATCGCAACCTGGCCGAGGAGTTGTCAAAGACAATAGACTTGGTACATAATTATTCTTCTATTACCTTAAATAAGACTGAATTAACTGTACTGAATAACGGGTTGGGCTTTTGCCCAAAAGAATGTATGGATGATTTTGTGTTACGGCAGGATATATATCGTTTTTTTTAGACAAATCAGACTTAAAGCTTTTTATTCTATGAAACCTGATATTCCACAGAGAGAAGTGATATCTTTATCTGTTAAAAAGCTAGGTTTAAGAGCTAAAAGTAAGATAGTGCCACCAAGATCATGCTCAGCAGTAGAAGTATTTATTAATAAGGTTGATAATGATATTAAGACATTTTTGAATGATAGAACTAGGATCGACCATACACCTAACAACCTAACCAGAGAAGAGTTATCTGCTGTATCCTCCTTGTCGGCACAGTGAAACATTGTGATCAAACAACAAGGAGGGGGGGTGCTATAGTGGTAATGGATACTGAACATTATAAATAAGAAATCTAGAGATAGTTACTTGATAAGGATATGTATAGACATCTTGATTCTAGTCATGTATTTCGGATACAGGCTAGGATTAAACAGGTATTGGGGCAAGCTATTAAAGATAACATCATTGATCAGCATACCTTAATTTATCTGACTGCAGACCATCTGATTAAACCAATAATGTACGTATTACCTAAAATACACAAGAATCCTACCAATCCACCTGGCTGCCCTATTGTGTCTGGAATGGAGTCAGTAACCGCACCATTAGCTAAATATTTGGATAAAATATTGACACCTTTGGTGTCAAGAACTAAGTCCTATATTAGAGAGACTGATGACTTTTTGGATAAAATTAAAGAGGTTTGGTTAGACTCTGGCTCCTTCCTGGTACCATGGGTCATATCCAGTTTGTACACCCTAATTGCACATGAATTAGGTATTGAGGCATGCTTTCAACTCCTAACTCAGTCAGGCCAGTATGAAGATGCTCAGGTCATATTCCTGCTGAAATTATTAGAAATAATTCTTGCATTAGATTTTCTGCAGATTTTTGTCTTCAGATTTACCAAAATGATATAATATGAGGTCAAAACTTAAGAATTTCAATTTGTATGTCATCGGGCAGGCCCTTGCACTACATGGTTTTGGTAAATCTGAAGACAAAAATCTGCAGAAAATCTAATAGTGTGTATGGGGTCTTAATGATCCAGTGTTACTGTATGTCAGCAGCGCCATAATGAAATGGAAGGGAGACTCATTTAGAGGGAGTACCCTTTAGAATGAATTCTTCCACCTCCTGATAAAAAGTGAATAGGCAAAATAGAATCCCATTTGTGGCACAATACCATCCTTTCTCATATCGGATTTATAGTATTGTCAGGAAACACTGGTCGATTCTCAGTGAGAATTATCATAATGTTCCTGAATTCAATGTGCCTCCTCTCCCATCGTATAGACGAGATAGACTAGTGAGGACTGATCAGTACTGTAGTCCTACTATGCCTATAACTTTTTTAGGTCCTCGCAACAATGGTTCCTATCCTTGCCTTAATTGTATTCAGTGCAATTCTATGATCGAAGGAAAATTTTTGTCTCACCCACAGAGGTCACAATATTGAGATCAAGGGATATTACACCTGTCAATCCGCTTATGTTGTGCATGTGATAAAATGCCCTTGTGGGCTGCTCTGTGTGGGTGAGACTACTCAAAAAGTGAAGGATCGTATCGCCCGACACAAGTACTCAGTGAGAGACAAACTTACACAATTACTCCTGGTGAGACATTTCGTCCAGAAAGGCAATGCGATATCACAACTTAAATTTATGGTAATAGATGGCATGAACCTTAATAGACGAGGCGGTGACCATGACAATTTGAGAAAGAAGGAAGTACGGGGGATACATTTGCTGGATACAATGCAACCGAAGGGATTAAACTTTGAGATGAATTTGTATCGGTTTGTGTGAGTTTGGCACTTGGGGTTGCATGTTAGATCAATATTGTAATAGCGGGGATAGAAGTCATGGATGTTTATAGACTTTTAAGGTGTTTGGAGCTATATGGGTTAGGCTATATGAGAGTAGCTAAGTAAAATATTAAAAGTGTTTTTAATATTGCAGGTTACCATCGGGGATTTACAATTGAGTGAGGGGGAATGTATATCCAGGCTCTAGCCATTTCAATGTGCTACTTTGACTGAAGAAATTCCTAAGAGATGCGATTGTGGATAATTAATTGATAGAAGCAATTGATTCCAATTATGTTGTAGTCACTTATAAAGATTCAGATTTTGATGTTTCATTATGATGTGTTCCAACGCCCTGAAGAAGGGCGCTACCACTATTGCCCGAAACTCTAACGATGCGATGGAACTTACTTGAATTTTTGTATGTCTTATACTTTTTTCTTCACCCCAACTCACCATCTGCTGTATCTGGGAGGCCAAAAAGTACATTTTAGAGTGTGGGACCACCAGACCCCCCCCCCCCTATCTTTTCCATATTGCAAGGTGGGTAAGCTAATCCTAGCTTTCTTTAGTCGCCATATGAGATCACACATCTGGGAATCTATTCTCTTAAACCATCTGTTAGAGATCCACATGGTTGAATTGTGAAAAATGTATAGAAGCTGAGGAGCTTACCCGACCCACCACTGAGAGAGGGAGCCTACACCAACTGAGACATTTTTCCCCTTGTTTATCCAGTAGAGGGCCTAAATTTAACTGAAGGTAATTATTGGGGTCAGGGGAGACCACCACCCCCAGGTATTTAAAGGACTGTGCAATAGTAATTTGGCCCGCCTCAGCTGGCAAAGGTGCGTTTAATGGGTCCAGCAGCATCAGGGTTGATTTGGACCAGTTTATAGTGAAGCCCGAGAACTTTCCAAACTCAACAATCGTCTCCATAAAATTCTGTAAAGATGCAGCCGTGTCCCCTAAGTATAGTAAGGCATTGTCTGCATATAAGGATATCTTTTCCTCTGAGTGTCATTTAATTGCAGGGTCATTATGGATTAGAACTGCCAATGCAAACAATAATGGTAATAATGGACACCCTTGTCAGGTGCCCCTATATAGAGATCAAGATGAAGAGAGACTATTGTTAATACGGAGTCTTGCTCTAGGTGTTGAATATAGGACCTTCACCCACTGAATAAAGTTATCCACTAAGCCAAATCTATTCAGGATCTCCAAGAGGTAGGGCCATTCGACGCTATCAAACGCTTTGGCAGCATCCAAGGATAGAACGGCCCTACCTCCAGGATTGTCCACTGGGATCTGTATATTCAAAAAGAGTCTCAGAATGTTATCTGCAGTTGAGCGGGCGGGAATAAATCCAGATTGGTCCCTATGGACCAACCTGCGTATGTCTTATACTTTAATATGTTTGTGCAGCAATCCTCTGAACATACATATATATATATATATATACATACACACACACACTATATTACCAAAAATATTTGGATGCCTGCCTTTACACATATGAACTTTAATGCCATCCCAGTCTTAGTCCATAGTGTTCAATATTGAGTTGGCCCATTCTTTGCAGCTATAACAGCTTCAACTCTTCTGGGAAGGCTGTCGAGAATGTGTAGGAGTGTGTTTATGGGAATGTTTGACCATTTTTCCAGAAGCGCATTTGTGAGATCAGGCACTGATGTGGACAACAAGGCCTGGCTCGCAGTCTCTGCTCTAATTCATCCCAAAGGTGTTCTATCAGGTTGAGGACAGGACTGTGTGCAGGCCAGTCAAGTTCCTCCACCCCAAACTCGCTCATCCATGTCTTTATGGACCTTCCTTTGTGCACTGGTCCAAATCATTTGGTGGAGGGGGGATTATGGTGTGGGGTTGTGCTTGACCCCCTTAGTTCCAGTAAAGGGAACTCTTAAGGTATCAGCAAACCAAGACATTTTGGACAATTTCATGCTCCCAACTTTGTGGGAACAGTTTAGGGATGGCCCCTTCCCGTTCCAACATGACTGCGCACCAGTGCACAAAGTAAGGTCCATTAAGACATGGTTGAGTGAGTTTGGGGTGGAGGAACTTGACACAGAGTCCTCAACCCGATAGAACACCTTTGGGATAATTTAGAGCAGAGACTGCGAGCCAGGCCTTCCACGTCAGTACCTGAGCTCACAAATGCACTTGTGGAAGAATGGTCAAAAATTCCCATAGACACTCCTAAACCTTGTGGACAGCCTTCCTAGAAGAGTTGAAGCTGTTATAGCTGCAAAGGGTGAGCCAACTGAATATTGAATCCTACGGACTAAGCCTGGGATGCCATTAAAGTTCACATGCGTGTAAAGGCAAGCGTCACAATACTTTTGGTAATATAGTGTATATATATATACACACACTATGTTCATGTATGTATACAAATGTGTCTGCAGGGGGCGTGGCCTGAAGCTGCATGGAGTAGGACGCAGAACACCAGAGCTCCATTGAAATCCTCTGGACCCGTTTATCCTGTGCCTTATCCTGTGGTCCTACTCATTTACAAACTACCTCATTGGGTACCTCTCTCTCTAGAGACATGTCCCCACCTCGAAAGACCACCAAAGCCTTTGCCAAACTTGACAAGTTTTGGCACAAAGATAAAGAAGGGCAGGGGGAAGATGGCGACCCTTTTTCTTCCGGCGTGGAGGCCTCAGCCTCAGAAGCCAGAATCCTTGAGGAAATATCCACCTGCCAAGCTACACTAATCACTCAGATCGAGGAGGTGAAGGTGGATATATCGCTTATTAGGCAGGATATCCACAAGTGTATCGGAGACTTGACACCGCCTAGGTCACGCGGAGGATGCCATACACCCACTACAGGTCTCTACTGAGCAGGCCTCTCACCATATTACCCAGCTGCAGCAAAAGCAAGACGAACTTGAAAACCGAATGCGCTCCGTTGGCCTTCCGGAGGGCACGGGGGGAGCTAACCCGACTACCTTTTTGAAAAATCTTCTGAGCAATGCAAACGGTAGAGAGGCCTTCTCCCAGTCCTTTGTCATGGAAAGTGCTCACCTCATGCTGGCCAAGCCACCACCACAAAGCACACCAGCATGAGTCTTCATAGCTAAGTTTTTGAATTACCGGGACTGGGATGCAATACTCCGCTTGTCCCGTAAGAAGGGTAATGTCCCCTACCGCAGCACCCAGATCATGGCATTCACCGGATTTTTCAGCGGAGGTGCGACAACGCAGCCGGTTTCTGGAAGTAAAGAAGTGCCTCCGGAGCAAACATCTGGAATACGCTATGTTGTTCCCAGCTCGCTTTCGTATCACTGGAGAAGACCGTGCACATTCCTTTGAGGACCCCGAGGATGCCATGGCCTGGATTGATCGACTGGATCCTGCCTGAGACGTGAGTCTTATTAGCAATGGTGCCCCTGCCCAACTTGGGGTACATGTCAGCTCTGTTCCCCCACTGTCCCCTTATTAGCCCCTACTTCTGAGACTGACTGTGTGAATGCCCAGTTACTGTTTATCTCGTTGGGCACCCCCTTTCTACTCACACCAACCCCTGGCCTAATTTCACTCTGTCCTATAGCATATACCCCCGGAATCCTGGGACATATTTCCCCCTTCTTTTTTTAACTAACACGTACACTGATGTCACACCATTTATGCTCATGCCTGAAGGAGCCAAATATGCTTACTGTTCTAGCAGGACGGCTGCAGCAGTTGGTCTGTGTTTGCAGACCCCAGTGCTCTTTAGAGAGACTTTGTGTTCGCCCCCCAAGATTCTGGTTACCCTAGTGGGAAGGAGGGAGTCGCCCTCTTCCCTGTAGTCTAAAGCACCAGCTGATGCCCTTACAAAAGTGAGACCCACTTTGAGGATCAGGTGCAGGTTTGCAAAAGTGTTTTCCTTGCTATTGGGAACTACTGTTTGTTTTTATTCTATTGGGAATTGAAAGCTCACAAGTTGGGATATGTGTAGAGCCGGGTGGTAGGGGTTGTGGTTCCTGTTAATCTTTTTTTCACCAGAACTCACTTTTGACCATATGCAACATGCATGCTCATGTGTTATTGTATGCTTAATGTCCGTGATATATGTACCAGGTGTCAATGCCAGATGTACGCCAGGCACTTTCCAGAGCTTAGATCTCTTTGGGGGTCGGCTCTCCACTGGGCCCTATATTTCCAGTCCCTATCCCGATGATGGCATCACTTAAAATTCTAACCTGGAATGTCCGAGGTCTCCGGGACAAATTGAAGCGCACAGCGGTCTTCTCGGTTTTAAAATATCAACGGATAGATGTAACGGTCCTAGTGGAAACATACGTAACAAGCTCCATGCAGTGCGCACTCAAAAAGCCCTGGGTGCGTGGGATGGGCATTCCACGCCACCCACACTGCCTATTCTAGGGGGGTCTCAGTTCTTAATACAAAATTGGTCCCCTTTGAGGTGAATGTAGTAAAGACTGACCCACAAGGACGATGTGTTTTCTTACTGGCATCCTTCTCATGCAACCCCATGTTAATTCTAGCTTGTTATGTGCCACCACCATTTAATACCAGAATGTTACAGGCAGGCTTCTCCTTTATGGCCAAACACTCCTATGCACAGGCCATTTGGCTGGGTGATTTTAACATGGTCGCTAACCCGAGTTTAGAGAGACAGGGAAGGGAACCATATACACAAGGTAACAAGACGACCAGGTTTAGCCGCCTGCTTCAGGATATGTCATTGTGTGATACATGACAGCACTTGCACCCAACCCACAAGGCTTACTCATGCTTCTCGGCCTCACATTCCACAATGTCCAGAATTGATCTTATATTTGTTTAATGGCAACTTACCCCTAGACTCCAAACAAATGTGTCTTCAGTACAACTGACTCATTGAAACATCCCACGCGTTATTTAGGAAAATATGTTTTATTTAAAATAGCACACAATGACAAAGAAAAATTTCATCTCATTCACACATTTTTAAAAAAGAAATAGGAATAGAAGGAATTTAGGAGGACCTTTATTTACTTCTGTATCCAAACAAATGTTCACTGATCACGAGCGCAGATTGTTTTCAGATATCACTTGGAAATGAGAAAAGGCAGCTATAGGCAAATTAGATACTTTTATCCAGCTTCCGTTATTGCATTCATGCTTTCTAGATTACATTTCAGACCGCTTTTCATGATATAATGGTCTTCCACTGTCATGAGGGCCTCCCCTTAGACAGTGCTATGAATATTTGGGAAAAGAAGCACAGACCCTGTGGAGATACGGTCACCTGCCCATTCATGGCAAAGTGATAATGCCTCCTAATCACCCTTATTGCCCCAGTAAGGTAAATTCGCCTATTTACACTACCGTGTACCTGTCTGCACCATCTGTGTCCTTGCTCCTTTGCTCTAATCATGTGAACCACATGTGAGAATACTTGAATGACGTCATCCAGCCAGGTAAGCTATGACAACATCCAACAAGGCAAACTGCTACAGCATGGAGGTGTTGAGGAAACACGGTACCATCCAGCAATGCAGGCTCCTGCAGCATGGAGGAGTGGCGAAGCAATGGGCCGTGAATATACCTTGCTTGAGGGGCTATCAGGAGGCATGGTCATTCCATCCTGAATGGGCAGGGGACAGTGTCCTTATAAAAAATGGCCACAGAGTTTGGGCTTACCCTCAATCCCCCACAATTGGCTTTTACTATAGAATTTTAGGCCAATCACAACAGCTCATACTGATTTTACAGTAAATTACAAGGTTTGCTTATTAGGTTAGGGCAAGCATGTACTTCAAAAGCTGGTCATACACGGTTATAATTGTGGCCAAATAAAGAAGAATTTGCCAAAATTCCAACACTGTGTAGTTCTGCTGGCTTGGTAGATGTCAATTACTCAATCAATTCTTATTGAAAAGAGTGGGCTGAAAATTGTTCGCTGAACAGTGCCTGCAGTTAATCAGCTGCAAGCACTGTTCAGGTATTCTGATTGCCAGCACTTGCATCCGTCAGTGTACAGTAACCTGGCAGTCAAGATTTGTCCACCTGTGCTGTTTGTGTGGATGGAGGAATCTGACTTTTTTTTCAGGCCGAACATAAGAAACCTTTTAGTGTATGGCCAGCTTGAGTTGAAGTTTTTAAAATACTTACCTAACCCCCATCTTCAGGGTTGCAAGGTTGCACTATCCTTCTAGATTCCTTGGGATGTTCAGAGTTTCCCAAATCTCATGGGAAGACACTCCAGTCCAGTGCTAAAGCATCTTCTGCTAAGATTTGGGATCCTCATCTTTCTTTCTTCCAAAGCAGGAAGCAGAACCTGTATGTATAATGAGAAAATTGATCTGCAGCCTTGAAGGTATCAAGTAGTTCCCAGGGGAAAATTTTTTTTTTTTTTTTTTTTTTTTTTAGCAAGCGCATATGTTGAATTACAGTTTCAATGTTTACCTTTAAGAATTCTAATATCCAGGAGGCGGAGGTGGGCATTTGGGTAAAACAACTTTCCGTGATTGGGAGCTTTCCAATCATGTGACCACTGCAACGGCCAATCACAGCGGTCACATGGGCGGAAAGCTCCCGATTGCAAGTATGCTTGCACACTCCTGGCTATAGTGCTGGAAGCGCATTCTCAGTAGGGCAAGTTGTTTTAACAGAGCCGCATATATGCAGCCACTCAGCGTTAAGGCCCATCCTCCGAGAAGCCACAAATATGCGTGCGGCCGGCATCATGTTAAAGCCAATTTTTATATGATTTTCAAATATTTACAAGCTTGCGCTTTCAGTGCATTAAACATAGATATTTGTAAATAAGCTACTAGAGGGTGCTCTCAGTGGCTCAGTGCAATTACTCAGACTTCATCGTAAAAACTATTGAGCTTAGATATCAGCCACACAGGGAGTGCATTGTGTTCAATGAGCCAGCTAACTCATAGGGGTCTGTTTAAAAAGAAGTCACTGTGTGATACACACAGTTAATGTTTTCTGGACATCAATATTTTACAGCAATCGCTTATCATTCAAAGAGGATTTGCTCCTTGTGTAGTGTGGCAACTGATGGGTAATCTTGTGATTTTGAATGTGATGGGTGAATCTTATTTGTAATTGGAATCTGGAATTACATTTTATGCAGTTGGCAAGTTCTTTTTGAAAATAATGGGGAAATGTGAAAACGATGGGTGGGGGGGAGGGGAAAATAATAGTCAAATCCTCTTTGAAAATGATGGTTAGACAGGGTGAATCCACTTTAAAAATTATAGCTGAATAGGAGGGATCCTCTTTGAAAAGGATAGTAGAACAAGTTAGATCCTCCTTGAAAATGACCGTTGAACAAGGCAAATCCTCCTTAAAAATGACAGTTGAATTGGACGAATCCTCATTGAAAATTATATTTGAATAAGGTGAATATTCTTTATCAGTTTTCAAAGAGGATTCGCCTTATTCAAATATTATTTTGAAAGAGGATTCACCCTATTCAACTGTCGTTTTCAAAAAGGTTGTAAAATTTGAGTACACCTGCCTACTTTGCATGCTATTATGATTGATGGGTTATGATGAGAATTTATGTAACCAGAGCTCATTTTAAAATCTTTGCGGATTTTAACCACTGCAGCCCTGGAAGGATTTACCCCTTTATGATCAGAGCACTTTTTGCGATTTGGCACTGTGTCAGTTTAACTGACAATTGCATTGGTATTTGATCACCTCATTTCTTACTTTTTGTTAAAATACATATCCAATAAAAAAAATCTAAAAAAAACAAATTTATTCATCGGTTTAGGCCAATATATATTCTTCCTCATATTTTTGGTAAAAAACAAAAAAAATCGCAATAGGTGTATATTGCTTGGTTTGCACAAAAGTTACCGCATTTACAAACAATGAGAATTAATTTATGGGGTTTTTATTTTATTTTTTTTATTAGTAATGGTGTCGATCTGCGATTTTTAGTGGAACTGCGACATTGCAGTGGTCATATTGGACACTTTTGACAATTTTTTGGGTCCATTGGCATCTATACAGCGATCAGTGCTATGGAAATGCACTGATTACTGTGTATATGTCACTGGCAGGGAAGGGGTTAACACCAGGGGGCGATCAAAGGGTTAAGTGTGTTCCCTGGGATGAGTTTCTAACTGTATAGGGGCTGGGCTGACTGGGGGAGGAGAGTGATCGCTGCTCCCATATACAGGGAGCCTACAATCACATTCTTTCCACCCTGCCAGAACGGGGATCCGCTTGTTTACATCAGCGGTCCCAGTTCTGTCACTGTGGGGGGGCGATCATGGGTAGCTGGCGGACATCGAGTCCGTCCTACCCACTCCTTGGCTCCCCTGCTACACAGTGGGCCCACGATCCTCGCTCTCAAAGCCGCAGTCAGGTGATGGCAGTTTGCATTATCGAGCCAGACTGCCACCGTCAAATGACGGCGGGCGGTCATTAAGTGGTTAAAATTTGTATGATAAAACACTTTTTATACATCAAAGTTTGTTTGATAGACTGCTTGCTGCAATAAAAACCTGGGGGATTTTTTTTCTGTGGTGATATCATAAGCTGCTAGATATCGTAATTATTTTAGAGTAACATTGGTTAAAACCATAAAATATAGGCATTTATTAGAAGACAAAGAGCAATCTGTGCAGTGCAGTAACTAATAGGAACCAATCAGCACAGTTAAGGAATAACCAATCATCTTCAAGCAGTCACCAAGCAGCTCAAAGCCAATTGGCTACTATGAGTAGCTTCATTTACTGATCTTTGCAATAAATAATCCACTATGAATACAGACATTTTCCATGATGCCCAACGAAGCCTGAGACTTGGTAGCAAATATCTACAAAAACAACCGCAAGCTCATCAAAGAGAACCAGTCATCACTGGCAGGAATTTGAATATTCAGTTCCCATTTACGCTCCTCCGTTATGCACATTCTAGAGCTGGAAGACAGTGGGGTTGATTTACTAAAGGAGTAGAGCATGTTCAATTTGCAAATTGTAAAGTGAAGTTTCACTTAGCATAGCAAATGAGGTGAAGCTTTGTTCACTTTTAAATATCCAATCATGTGCAAGGAGAATTAAAATAAAAAACTTGATTTTCCAGCAAATTTTAACCTAGCTATACATGAAAAGATTTTCTATCGTTTAGTCCAGGAGCTGAACAAAAGAAATGCAATAGATTTTTCCATCCACACTAAACAGCATGTAGGACGTCATCTCCCCTGCTGGACATTGTATGCTGACAGCGGGTACCCATGGCTGTCAGAATATCCAGACACTGACTGCATTTGATTGGATGCAATCACTGTTTGGGAAAAAAACTTTTCCGCTTGGCTTCAGCCCCGGAAGGTTTTACCCCCTTCATGACCAGGCCATTTTTTGTGATACGGCACTACGTTACTTTAACTGACAACTGCGCAGTCATGTGATGCTGTACACAAATACAATTCCCACAAATAGAGCTTTCTTTTGGTGGCATTTGATCACTTCTACCGTTTTTATTTTTTGCGCTATAAACGAGAGCGACAATTTTGAAAAAAAAAAAAAAAACAATATTTTTTACTTTCTGATATAAAACATATCCAATTAAAAAAAATGTAAACAAATCTAATTTCTTCATCAGTTTAGGCCAATAGGTATTCTGCTACATATTTTGGGTAAAAAAAATTCTCAATAAGCGTATATTGATTGGTTTGCGCAAAAGTTGTAGCGTCTACAAACTATGGGATACTTTTATGGAATTTTTATTTATTTAAATATTTATTTTTACTAGTAATGGCGGCGATCAGCGACTTAAAGGGGGACTGCGACATTGCAGAGGACATATAGGACACT
This sequence comes from Glandirana rugosa, assembly GCA_018402905.1. Lineage (NCBI taxonomy): Eukaryota > Metazoa > Chordata > Amphibia > Anura > Ranidae > Glandirana > Glandirana rugosa. The sequence continues at coordinate 64,265 of BLSH010478150.1, forward strand.
AAGTGGCACTTTTTTGGGGACCAGTGACACGAATACAGTGATCAGTGCTAAATCATATGCACTGTACCTGTACTAATGACACTGGCAGGGAAGGGGTTAACATTAGGGGCAATCAAAGGGTTAAGTGTGTCCATAGGGAGCGATTACTAACTGTGGGGGAGGTGCTTGTACTGTAAGACGACAGAGATCGGTGTTCCTGCAGAAACACAGGATCTCGGTCTTCTCCCGTCACAGAACAGCGATCTGCCTTGTTTACTTAGGCAGACCGCCGTTCTGTCTGCGTCAGGAACTGATTGTCTCCTGCTGTATCCAATCAAGCGTGCTCTCCAGACCAGGAAGAGTGAAATCACCTAGGTATGTGATTTCGCCCAGAGAGGCCACCGCACTGCAGTAGATGTACATGGGGTGGTCTCTATGCGGTTAACACATGTTGATTGAAAAATCTACTTCTGCTAAGCTGACTGGTGACAACAGGGACAACTATGGATCTAATTTTGGCCAATTCAGCAAGAATCCTATGAAATTCAAGCGTCTGCAGCAGCATTTAGGTAAGGTTTGACCTTTGCTTCTTAAAAAGGCTCTACCTCTTTGGCGAGTGCCCCTATAGGGGCACTTATGGGGGCTTGGTCCCGAGCTGCGCTGCCTGCGTCTACAGACGCAGGCAGTGCGGCTCATCCCCGCTCCCTTGTCACAGAATTTGATTGACAGCAGCAGGAGCCAATGGCTCCTGCTGCTATTAATCTGCCCTGAGAAGAAGGAGAGAGCCAAGAGAGCTGCTGCTCTTGGGCACGGTGTTGGTTTGAGATCAGGCTCAGGTAGGTATAAGGGGAAGCTGAGGGGGACCTTGAGGACTAAAAGTTATTTTTTTACCTTAATACAAATAATGCATTCAGGTAAAAAAAAACAAAAAAAAAAACTTGAAGTAAAATTAAAGGCAAAACTTTTGTTTTTTCTTTTTTAGTTTTGGATAGAAGGGAGAGGGATTAAAACACCCGTGGCTTTTATTGCTGTCTGTGTCCCCATTAGGGAGATTCACCCTCTCCATTTGTCATGTTTACTATAATCATTGAAAATGAAAGTAAAAGAAAATCTGAAATTTTGGGTTGTCCCCCAGAAAAGTAATAGAGTAGAAATCTTCCAATAGGGACACTAGTTCTGGTGACCTGGGGGTAATTTGCAGGGATTTTCTGTTTTGGCTATGGGACAGGAAGTAATAGTAAACCTCCCCAATGGGACAAAAATGGCAAAAATAAACCTTACAGGGGTTATAACCCTCCCTTACTCTATCCAAAATGAAAAAAAAAGTTTTGCCTATAGTTCTAATTTAAGCCTTTAGAACCACTAGGCTCAGACACGGTAAGCGAAGCTAAAATATGGGGATGAAAGAAAATCTTTCAAAAACAGAGTTGTCAATTAAAGATGAATATTCAGATTCTTACAAAAGCCAGTTAAGACTGGTTCTTTTTAAATATGAACTCAGATCTAAAAAAAAAAAAAAAAATTAAAACAATAGCCCAGTAATAGTAAAAGCAGCTTTAGCAGCACCTTCACCTTCAATCCAAAGCCGTCACCCACAGTAATTTCCTTCCACCACTAGATGTCCTCAGTCCTCTGGGTTAAATTCAACCTACTTTCTCTGACACAGGGATGTCATGGGCGAAGTCTGGGTTCCGAGTGACAGTGCATTAAACAGCGCTCACACTATGAGCGCATGAGCGCATGAGCACTGTTCGGGGCAGTAGTACAAGCTGCCTAGTGCCACCACCGAAGTCAAATAGAAAGGAGCCATGACGTCATTGGACTGACCAGAGGTGTTTTGTTTTTTTTTTAAAACAGACTTTTGCTTTCAAGGTTCTAAATTTTACACACATCAATATTCACATTCAGACATTTTAAATAAAGCAATACAAAGAGTAATGGTGATGTGCAAGGTGCAATTACCCGCAGCAACCACAATTCAGCTCATGGTCATCAAAACCATGTGGCAGTTGTCCAACAATGGTGCTTTTTTTTTTCTGAAAATGCCCATGAGCTAAAAGTCATCTGTCAATTTTCTAATTCAAGCTGAGACTAAAATTTTAACTCAGGGCCCCGGCAGGCAAACGGGTAGGGGGTATGTGGAGGTTGGTCCTCCAAGAGAACTTGTTGCTTTGCCCTGAATGGGAAGGTTTAATTTATGGTTACGTAGGGATCTGAAGTGCAAAGATCTCAAAGCCTGAAGTGCTCAGTTCTGAACTTCAAGGAGATATTTCCTTAGGGATCTCCAGTGCAAAGATCTCTGACTTTTAAGTGCCCAGTTCTGCCGCAACTCCTGCCGCAGCATTTATGAGGGTGGTCCTTCTCTCGCTGTTCTATTTGTAATTATTTTTTTTATTATTAAAAATATATCAGAAGTGGTGGGAACACCCAGGAACACTCCTGTTGTAGCAAAAATAATGTAGGTTCCAAAATGTCTGGAAACAGGGCAGTGGTGGAGAGGTCTTGCCAATGAAATACTCAGAGACTTGGGTAATTCTGCTCAGCAGATTCAATCTTTAACTGAATGATCTCTTCTGAATGGTCTGAACCTTTTGGAAATAGGAGGTTGCTGTGGTTACTGAACATTGTACATCTCCTGGCCTTACACTGCTTTAATAAATAGGCTTAATCAAGATGTCGACTTCCACACACCCATACATGCACATAGGCAACATCATCAATTAAAACAATGGTGGGATACTACATACTGTTTAGCACACTAATGCACTCGATTTTTTGTGGAAATGTGCTGATCTGGTATTCTGTAGAATGTTACCCTTTTCCCTGCTTCATAATCTGAACAAAGTATTTTTGGCAGTGTACTGAAACCTCCATTGTTTCAAAGATATGCGCTCATTTCTTTGGTATGACCTTGGGACGGGCGTTTAAAGGTAAGATCTCCTGGAAGTCCCTAGCCATCTCTCTCAGATGATCCAATATGGGGTTGACATTTTCTTCCATCCATTCCTCCACCGTGTCTGGGAAGAAGATGGAATCCATCTGAGTCCGGAGAGCTTGTATATGAGATTCCCACTCCTCATTGGCTCTGAAGGGGGAGGGAAAAAATCATAAGTTAGGTGATAAAGTGACATCTGCCCATGAAGCCTACAAACCAATGTAAATAACCTCCACTTCTGCAGCACCAGTGATCTGGGTGTTCGCCATGGCTATGGTTCTAGATTATGATGCTCTAGGCTTGCCTACAGGATGACACTTATTTTTTCAAGCCCCACCACTACGTTTCAAGTTATTATTTTAATAAAAAAAATATTCTGGGATGTTCTATTAGAAGCCATATGGGGTTGGCTTTATATGAAAACTACTTCTCAATTTAAAGAGACCACCAAAAAACAGAAAGTAGATCTGTATTCATGTTTCCTGAAACATAAAGGGGTTCATTTACTAAAACTGGAGAGTACAAAATCTGGTGGAGCTATCCATTGTAGCCAATCAGCTTCTAACGTCAGCTTATTCAATTAAGCTTTGAGTAAAAAACCTGGCAGCCGATTGGTTTCTATGCAGAGCTGCACCAGATTTTGCACTTTCCGTTTTAGTAAATCAACACCAAAGAATCTTCTGACTTCTCTCATATTCCCTCGCACTCCTTCCCCCTACAGTTCTTTGGCTGAATTTAGCCACAGGTGTCTGGAGGTGGACAGAAGAGGGAACTAATAATAAATAGTTAATTTGTACATTTTAAAGCTTGGTGCTGTACTGTTCTATGCCAGCTGCCTTAGGCACTGGTGTACGAGTGCCAATATAGCAAATATAGCCCTGAACCAACAACCATATTGCCCATAAGCATGTCGCCCTTTTACCCTTCACTTGAACGGAACCTGTACACGCTGGCATTGGTCATGTGATCACTGCCATGCTATTTGCAGCATATTCTATACTGAAAGGGAGAACTGTTCAAGCAGAACTCCTGATTGGCCTGCTCTTCTGCAGAGATCATGTCACCAGAGACCTTTGAAGTCCTGATGTAAAATTCTAGCACCATTAAGTTTCTTGGGTTATAGCTTCCATTCTTTGCTCAACTATCTGGATGTCAGATGAGCCCTTATGAGTTGAACCACCAAAGATCCAGCCAAATGTTTTTTTCTTCTTCATTGTGGATTGTAAGTGGAGGAGAGGAAATCTCTAACATTTGTATTGCTGTCTGTGTTCCCATTGAGGTGATCATGCCTTCCTATTTGTCTCTGTTTGCCAAGACACGAAATGGGGGTCAGTCATCCAATGGAGATGCCTGTTCTAGCAACAGTTGTCTAGGACTTCTTCTCATTCCCTGACGTGTCTCTGAGACATGAAATTAGGGGAAATCTCCCCAATGGGACAGGTACAGCAACAACAAAATAAAATAAAACCTGATAGTGGTTTTAATCATTTCCTGCTATATTAAATGTAGAAAGAAATACACTTTAAATTCAAAGAAAAAATGGCCACCATAACGATCATAAAAATAAACTAGCTAAATAAATGTAGAGACCATCACAGGGTCCTGTATTTCACCCAGGCTTTGGGTAGTAGTGAGCTCAGGACCAGGGAAGGCCAGGACCTTGTAGTTTACCAACTGCACTGACATCACTTCCAGTCCACAAACACTGGTTCATTTTTGGACTAATGCAAGAAGGTGAGGAAGGCTCATCCTACAGTTTCCAGCCACTGGACGCGGTGGCACTGTACTATGCTGTGTATACTTATAATACATAATTATTTACTACAATATAGACCATTATACATTAAGGAACGAAAAGACGTTGAGACATCTGGAGTGCCTACAGAAACATGCTCATGATATTACTGCTTTGTAATGTCATATGGAAGTGATTGGATCCATGATCTGGTGTCACAAATGTAAAGTTTCAGCCATTGCCATGTATGTTTTAATGTCTATTTAGGTTCCATAACTAAATACTGCCATGATGTAAGCAAACAGCTGCCTATAGCCCGGGGTGTACCGTTGTCCTACAGCAGAGTCAGGGTGAGGCAAAGGTATATGCAAGGGCCACTAAATGTATTTCGCACTACCAAAGTCATCTAATATTTTCTGTTTTATGTATATGTGATGTGTAACCCAAACAGCACTGCAAAATAAATGTCTAAAGAACCATGGTTCCACACTTACTTTAAGATTTTAGCACTGAAGGTCTCCATTTTATGTGGATTTGCAAACTGGTGTTTTCTATGGTAACGGGAAAACCAGGCATTGATGTCACTGTGAGAGGAAAGGGTTAATTAAATCAATTATATCACACACAAGATATAAAACAGCATATTATTGTCAACAGAACTACCAAGAGAACAACCTACTGGGGTCACATTATCTAGATGGCAGAGTGGGGGGGGGGGGGGGGAATCACAAGATCAGAATTAGTGGTAGAGAGATCGCATTATCAAAATAGTAGTAAAGGGATTGCATTATCAGAATAGTGGCAGAGGGATCACATTATCAGTATAATGGTAGAGGGATCACATTATCAGAAAGATAATAGAGGGATCATATTATAAGAATGGTGGTAGAGGGATCTCATTATCAGAATGGTAGTAGAGGGATCACATTATCAGAATGGTGGTAGAGGGATCACATTATCAGAATAATGGTAGAGGGATCACATTAACAGAACGATAATAGAGGGATCACATTATCAGAATAGTGGTAGAGGGATCACATTATCACAAATATAATAGTGGGATCACATTACCACCATTCTGATAATGTGATCCCTCTACCACTATTATAATAATGTGATCCCTCTACCACTATTATAATAATGTGATCCCTCTACCACCATTCTGATAATGTGATCCCTCTACCACCATTCTGATAATGTGATCCCTCTATTATCTTTCTGATAATGTGATCCCTCTATTAGCTTTCTGATAATGTGATCCCTCTGCCACTATTCTTATAATGCGATCTCTCTACCACCTTTCTTAATGTGATCCCTCTATTATATTTCTGATAATGTGATCCCTCTAAGAAAAGTGGTAGAGAGATCACAATTTCAGAATAGTGGTAGAGGGATCACATTATCAGAATAGTGGCCAAGGGATCACATTATCAGAACAGTGGTAGAGGGATCACATTATAAGAATTGTGGCATGGGATCACAATATTAGAACATTATCAAAATAGTGGTAGAGAGATCACATAATCAGAATGGTGGTGTAGGATCACAATATTAGAAAGGTGGTAAAGGGATCACATGATCAGGTTTGTGGAATAGGGATCACAGGAACAGGTTAGTGGCAGACGGATCACATTATCAGAGTATTGATAGAGGGATCACATGATCAAGATAATGGTAGAGGGATCACATATTTAGGACAATGGCAGGGGAATTACATTATCAGGATATTAGTGAAGTATAATGAACAGCATTTAAATGAAAGAGTCATACAGTTAGAATTGCCATACAGGGTCAAGTTGGGGGTGCAGGGGTCACATGATCGGGACAGTGGTGCAGGGGTCACATGATTGGGACAGTGGTGCAGGGGTCACATGATTGGGACAGCAGTGGCAGGGGTCACATGATCAGAACAGCAGTGGCAGGGGTCACATGATCAGAACAGCAGTGGCAGGGGTCACATGATGGGAAGGGCAATGAAGGTGTCATGCAATCAACAACACTGGAGGGGCCACATTGCTCTGGCTAGTGGGTTTGCAAAATCCAAACTGATACTCCTTTACTCACCCATCATCTTCTGTGATCTCCCGAACCTTCTTTTTCATTTCCATGTGGATTTTTTTCACCATGCTATAAATTTCAGCTCCTGGAAAAGCCCCGGTCCCATCACTAAATTGAAAGAGACAGATTTTTGTAACAAACTTCATGATTCTATTTTATACTATAGACACAAAGCACATCATATTTTCTTGTCTCAGCAGCTGTACTGTTTTAGGGGTGCATTCTAGGGTTGCAAAAGTTATGGCTAGTGTGTATGAAGCGCTATTTACCAGGTGTTCTTCTCTACATCAATCTTGCTGAAGCCCAGTATGAGAGCGGTCTCCTTTTTGACTTCCTCGGTGAACTGACCTGCAGAAGAGAAGGTACGTGAGATGGTTCACAGCAGTATGATGGACCTCAGAGTTGGGTAATCTATGGATCTTACCATATCTCAATGTTTTCAAACACACTGCCAAAGACGGGATGGTGACAGGAAGCAGTTCACACAGAACAGAGTAATGGTCATACCTACAGGAAGAGATAAACCAATGTCATACAGGGTAGATATATTGTACCTTCAGCAACCAGTGGTAGGTATACAGCTGGCAGAAGAATGCTTCCTTCAGTAAGAGCTGGGACTTCCTCTACAGTTGTAGGACTACAGTACTTCTGTATCTATTATAGGCAGATGATCTGTTCCTGTTATTGTATATAAATGAGGAGGCCATATTCGCTCATAACATTCTTTCTTTTGTTGCCTTGCTGATGCGCTTATCTTATTATTGAAGGTCTACTAGATAAGACCTGCCGCATTTAGAAAAAAAACACTTAACAGTCTTTAATGATAATAAAAACTCTCACAATGCTCCTGAAGGTCACAAGAGGGAGACTTCTTTATTCCTAGCAAAAAAGAGGGTTTTCAAAAATTACCAGTAATGAGATTTGGTGATGCTGTATTCTGCTCCTCTGCATAGAGACATTGGATCTGCCTTGGTTGGCTTATTTGGGAAGGTTCTTCAGATTTGATCCCAACAATACCAGGCACCTTGTGCTCTAGGGATCATAAAAGGGGTACCCCCGCCAAATTATAAAAAAAAAAAAAAAAAAAAAAAAACCCAACATGGGTTGCCCCTCCAAGAGCATACCAGACCATTCGGTCTGGTATGGATTTTAAGGAGAATGCCCCACGCCAAGAAAACAGCACGGGGGTCCCCCCCAAAATCCATACCAGACCCTTATCCGAGCACGCAGCCTGGCATGTCAGGAAAGGGGGTGGTGACAAGCGAACGCCCCCCCCCCTTATAATGCCACCACCCCATCATGCCCCAAGCGGTGATGTCCTAAGGGGCTGGGGCTTCAGGATGATGTCAGCTGATGGCCCCGCCCCATGCCAATATAAGTCAACGCACAGCGCGGAGACAGCATTAGTTCGGGAGATCTCGTCGTATGAACATCAGAAGAAGAACAGGTAGAGAAGACCCGACAAAAGAGCAGAAGACGGCGCAGAGAAAAGAACCGGCAAAAGAGCAGATGAAAGAAGATCCCTCAGAAGAAAGAGGACCCCACAAAAGAGCAGAAGAAACAAGATGCCAGAGGAGGGAGAAGACGCCAGAGCTGCCTTAATAAAATACTTTAAAAACCTTAAAGGGGGCTTCCAGATTCCGATAAGCCCCCCACCCGCAGACCCCGACAACCACCAGCCAGGGTTGTCGGGAAGAGGCCCTTGTCCTCATCAACATGGGGACAAGGTGCTTTTGGGTGGGGGGGTGCAGGGCCCCCACTGCTCCAAAGCACCCACCCCCCCCCCGCATGTTGAGGGCATGCTGCCTGGTGTGGTTTGGGGGGGGGAGGCGCTCGCTCGTCCCCACCCCCTTTCCTGACCTGCTGGGCTGCGTGCGCAGATAAGGGTCTGATATGGATCCTGGGGGGACCCCCACGCCGTTGCATGCCAAAGTCGGATCAGTTAAGACAATGATCCGACTTCAATGATATTCAATGGGCTGAAGTAGGATCAAAGTCGGACAAAAGTAGTACAGGAACCTTTTTCAAAGTCGGTCCAGTTAAGATGGCTCTCATAGGGAATCATTGATTTGATGATGTAATGTGACTTGTGCTCCTTATGTCGGTCCGTTTGTCGGACTAAAGGCTGGGTTCACACTGGTACGACATACGCTCAGACTTTGGGGGAACATGTCGCGTGACGTGTGTAAATCAATGATTCCCTATGAGAGCCGTCTTAACTACTCTGACACAAGTCAGTCCGACTTTGAAAAAGGTTCCTGTACTACTTTGGTCCGATTTCAGCCTATTAAATATCACTGAAGTCGGATCCTTGTCCTAACCATCCGACTTGTGACATCCAACATGATAATTACAGCAGCAGTAAAAGGAATTTATCTGACACTGGGATTGTTTTGATTAGTCAAATGAAAAGTCACTATCTCAAAGTCTGAGCAAAATTGTATCTTCTTCATTCAAGTTGGATGAAAGTAGAATCAAAGTAGGACTGATGTTGCAGGGCAAAGCAGGATGATGTACAACAGTCGTGTCGTACCAGTGTGAACTCGGCCCAATGTGTGTTCAAATCAAAACAAGTGTAAAATGAGCCCTTAAAACTAAACACATATGAATTACACTAACTTTGTGACTAATTAAATGCAGGTACAGAATCTACCACCTTATTCAGCCACAGAACCTGTATAATTTATATATAGAGGTATTGGCATTAACTATTCCATACTGTTATCTGATTTTGCTTTTTTTTTTTTTTTTCTCTCCTTTTTTTCTCTTTTTCTTACTACAGCTGTAACACATGTACTTTTTCTTACTTGTTGTAGATAGATATGAGCTATATCACCACTTCCCCCTGATGAAGAGGAACAACGCACGATCTTGAAATGCATTGGGTTGCACTCGGTTTCAATTACACAGTAGTGCATTAACCCCTTCCTTACCCGGCACTTAAACCCCCTTCCTGCCCAGACCAATTTTTGACTTTCAGCGCTGTCGCATTTTGAATGACAATTGCGCGGTTGTGCGACGTTGTACCCAAATAAAATTTGCGTCCTTTTTTTCCCACAAATAGAGCTTTCTTTTGGTGGTATGTGACCCCCTCTGCGTCATTTCTGATCGCTGCTATAAACAAAAAATGAGCGACAATTTTGCAAAAAAGAACAATATTTTTTACTTTTTGCTAAAATACAAATCCATTAAAAAAATTATTCATCAGTTTTGGCCGATTTATATTCTTCTACATATTTTTGGTAAAAAAAAAAAATCGCAATCGGCGTATATTGATTGGTTTGCGCAAAAGTTATCGCGTCTACAAACTGGGAATTGATTTATGGCGTTTTTATTATTTTTTTTTTTTACTAGTAATGGCGGCGATCTGCGATTTTTATCGGGACTGCGATATTGGGGCGGACATGTCGGACATTTTTTACACATTTTTGGGACCAATGACATTTATACAGCGATCAGAAATGTAAATGTCCGCTCATTACTGTATAAATGTCATCGGCAGTGAAGGGGTCAACCTGCAGGGGGCAGTGAAGGGGTTAAATATGTTCCCTGGGTGTGTTCTAACTGTGGGGGGGCGGGGCTGGCCGGGACATAACAGATCTAACTGATCCCAGTGACAGGGATCAGTAGATCTGCTATGTCCCCTGTCACAGAACGGGGAACCGCCGTGTTTACAACAGCGGTTCCCCGTTCTGAGGCTCCTAAATGTGATCGGCGGGTCTCGGGCGGACATCGAGTCCGCCCGACCCACGGGCACGCTCGCGCAGCGTGCGGCACGCGCGCCGCCGCTGCCTCCAGGGGGCGCGCCTGGAGCGTGCGCAGTGGAGGACGTCCATGGACGTCCTCCGGGCATTTCAGGTCCACGCTGGAGCCGTACTTCGGCAATAGCGCGGACCTGGAGTGGTTAAATAAGTGGTTCTGCTATATGTACTGTTGCATTTTAATAACGTTTTGTAGATTGGGGAATATACCCTTGCTTCATCCCCTGTCTCTCCCCCCTTTTTCCCTTTTTTAACTACTATTTTGTAATAAACTTAAAACTTTTTATACCTATTGCATTTGTTTTTGTGGAGTCAATGCCCTTTAAAGTCCCACCAGAGGGTCTGTTTTTCTAATTTGTATTTAGGGATGTGGGCATATTCTCCACATATCCCAAGGAGTTAAAGCGTACCCATTGAATTGTATAATTTATATAAGAATTTAATTTTGATGAAGTGGCAACCTGATATCCAGACCTTGCACTAAGGAGGGGCAAAAAAACTGGAAACAGCTGGCTGGAGATCAGAATAGGTAAGGCGGTACCTGTGCCATATCCCAGCAGCTCTGGACGTAGAGTTTGCCATATACAGTGCCTTGAAAAAGTATTCATGCGCCTTGAAATTTTCCTCATTTTGTCATGTTACAACCAAAACGTAAATTTTATTGGGGTTTTATGTGATTGACCAACACATAGCGACACATAATTGTGAATTAGAAGGAAAATGATAAATGGTTTTCAAAATTATTTTACAAATAAATATCTGAAAAGTGTAGCGTGCATTTGTATTCAGCCTTCCTTACTCTGATACACCTAACTAAAATCTAGTGGAACCAACTGCCTTCAGAATTCACCTAATTAGTAAAGAGTCCACCTGTGTGTAATGTAATCTCAGTATAAATACAGCTGTTCTGTGAAGCCCTCAGAGGTTTGTTAGAGAACCTTAGTGAACAAACAGCATCATGAAGGACAAGGAACACACCAGACCAGTCATGGATAAAGTTTTGTATAAGTTTAAAGCAGGGTTAGGTTATAAAAAAATATCCCAAGCTTTGAACATCTCATGGAGCACTGTTCAATCCATAATCCGAAAATGGAAAGAGTATGGCACAACTGCAAACCTACCAAAACATGGCCGTCCACCTAAAAACGGACAGGCCGGGCAAGGAGAGCATTAATCAGAGAAGCAGCCAAGAGGCCCATGGTAACCCTGGATGAGCTGCAGAGATCCACAGCTCAGGTGGGAGAATCTGTCCACAGGACAACGATTAGTCGTGCACTCCACAAATCTGGCCTTTATGGAAGAGTGGCAAAAAGAAAGCCATTGTTGAAAGAAAGTTTGCAAGAAGCCATGAGGGGGACACAGCAAACACGTGGAAGAAGGTGCTCTGGTCAGATGAGACCAAAATTGAACTTTTTGGGCACAAAGCAAAACTCTATGTGTGGTGGAAAACTAACACTGCACATCACCCTGAACACACCATCCCCACCATGAAACATGGTGTTGGCAGCATCATGTTGTGGAGATGCTTTTCTTCAGCAGATACAGAGAAGCTGGTCAGAGTTAATGGGAAAGATGGATGGAGCCAAATACAGGGAAATCTTAGAAGAAAACCTGTTTGGGTCCGCAAAAGACATGACAATAGGGCGGAGGTTCACCTTCTAGCAGGACAAAGACCCTAAACATACAGCCAGAGCTACAATGGAATGGTTTAGATCAAAGCATATTCATGTGTTAGAATGGCCCAGTCAAAATCCAGACTTAAATCCCATTGACAATATGTGGCAAGACTTGAAAATTGCTGATCACAGACACTCTCCATCCAATCTGACAGAGCTTGGGCTATTTTGCAAAGAAGAATGGGCAAAAATGTCCTCTCTAGATGGGCAAAGCTGGTAGAGACTTCCCCAAGAAGACTTGCAGCTGTAATTGCAGTGAAAGGCGGTTCTACAAAATATTGACTCGGGGGGCTGAATACAAATGCACCCCACACTTTTCACATATTTGTTTGTAAAAAATTTGGAAAACCATTTATCATTTTTCTTCCACTTCACAATTATTTGCCACTTTGCGTTGGTCTATCACATAAAATCCCAATAAAATACATTTATGTTTTTGGTTGACAAAATGTGGAAAATGTCAAGGGGTATGAATACTTTTTCAAAGCACTGTAATAGAGAGGAGTGATTTGCATAGTTTTGCCCAATCCTACAATAAGAGGTAAACTCCATGTTTTTTGGAGTTGTGTTGGCAGTGATAAAATATAAATGCCTTCTGTATAAAGAAGGTTCTGCTGTGCTTTGCATTGCTTTATACATAGGGCTTTCTGGTTCCTTTTGGATAACTTGTCCATGAACTAATTGGCTGTACTTACTAATTATTACCTTAAAAGTAAGTCTCTACTGCTCTCTAGCTGTCCATTGCAGCTGTGCAGTATGTGTCAGTGTCATGTTCTGTACTCGTTTTCATGCTTAATTCAGTTTTTCCTTAATATAATACCCAACATAAAAGAAGAAATGGGTGTTACTGATACAAAATATTTTATCGCCTTCAAATTTTAATGTGTAGCCGGTTGTCCAGCTCCCAGCATGCTATCCAGAGAGACCAAGCTCTTTTTTTATCTCACCTTTGCCACCCCGTCAGCGCTATCCCATTATAATGGATTTTGGGGAACTTGCTCATGCCATCAATGACCTTCTTCCACTGCTGGTGGTTCTTCATGTGCAAATCCATTGGGGTCCAAATCTGGTTTGGGGTTGATGCCCCTTTAAATGCACTTGCAAACCAAATACTGGAAAATCCACTCTTTTCATATTTGGAGATAAAAGACTCTGAGATGGAAGAACATTACAGAAATGTTAAATGAAAAGGAATCTGTTTCCTATACAGTATATAACATCCTCTTCCTTGATAGAAGTACAAAGAAATGTACAAAGAAATGTCTATGTTACCAACTGGATTTCAGCAGCGAAAACTACCTGATGAGTCAGTCCTATAGCTCACCAATCAGGAAAGCCTCTGCTCTCTAATGATTGCAGATCTAGAAGTCTCATTCAGCAGGGGGTGTGTTGGACCTCTGCAGAGGGACCACTACTTCCACACAGAGAGCAAGAGTCCTTCACTGCAGCATGCTGGCAGGGGACAGGCTTTACTCTTCAGACTGTGGCTGCTTTTGAAAACCAACTGTGAGGCTTTGCACACCTTTTTATGCATCTGGAATACCCTGAAGGATTAGTTTGACTGAAAGCTGAACTCTAGGCAGATACAAAAGACACAAATGAATGCAGCTCTTTGACCATTAAATTTATTTTTTTAAATATAAGCAGCGTGAGTACCTGAATGTGACCGGTCTCTGTACAGCAGGGCTGCAGTGTGAAAGGAAGAAGCAATGCAAGGAGCGAATAAGTTCAAGTGCTCACAAGAAGCACGCTTATAGGAGGAGAGCGCAGATTGCCTGAGAAATGAGCTGCTGCTGTACTGCTTCTGCTTTTATTGTCCAATCACTGGTTGGGACAGAGTCCAGGATACCTTGGACTAAGAGGAAGTGCACTGAATGAGGTCTTCTAGTTTCATAAAAAGGACTAGAGAGGGGAAATCTCTGAACTGAGCGTAAATATTGCAGCAAAAGCTGTATCTGTTATTTTATCATTTAATCAGATATTCATTTTTATCTTGTAATTTATGACAGGGGTTCTGTCTCAACCTTATTAGAGATCAGGGTCTGGAAAATTTTTTCCAAAACTTTCATGCCCCAGCAGTAAAGAATAAAGTTTATACGCACACAATAAAAGTATGGGAGTGCAAAACATGTATTATAATATTGGAAGGCTCTGGATGGGATTGGGTGTCTCTACAGTTGGGGGGGGCACTGAGGGACACTGTTGGAGGCACTATAGAGGCCTGGAGGCTCTGCAGCAGGCCGGGGACGGGGGGGGGGGGGGGGGACTGTGGGAAACTGGATGGCACAATGTGGGAGGCTAGGGGGCACTATGGAGGCTGAGGGGGCCCTGGGGTCATTTTGGGCCACTATGGGAGCTGGGAGGCACTGTGGGAGGATAAAGGACCTGCAGCTATCTGGAGGTCCCAAAGAGGGGAGGCTGCAGGGCAAGGTAGTGGATTACAATCTGGTGTTTGAGAACCACTGGATTAGAATATACGTTTTTTCCTATTAGAATAAAGCAGCCCATAGGGGGAAGGATGCAGGGCGCCTTCTCAGCCGGCAGAACTAGTAATGGAGTAATCAGTTGTCAAGTGTAAAAAATCTGACAGGCTAGTTGTACCCAAGTGAATTGATGGATCGACTTGTGTACAAGCAGCCTGCCCACCAGTGGCGGCCGCTCATTAGGGGCTCCCCCCCAATCCATGAGCCAGGCCCTATAAATTATATGCAGGGTGCCGGTCGCATGGAGTTCTATGGATTCCTTTTTGTTTGTTTTTTTTTTGTTTTTTTAGAAGCACATGATGCTCTAATTGGCTTAAAAAAGGGTGGGCTCAGGGCGCAAAGCACTGCGCCCTGAGCCCACCCTGTTGTGTGACATTAGCGAATTAATATTCGTAATGTCTTCCTGCTTCTCCTCCCAGCCAATCAGGAAGCGGGTCCTGAGACCCCATTGGCAGGGAGTCCTAAGACCCCATTGGCCGGGAGGAGAAGCGACAGCTGGGACACGGAGGAGACGGAGGGGGTAAACCGCCACCGCAGCCATGACCTGAATGGGGCAAGTGCGGAGCTGATGGGGGGCCTGGTGGGCGAGCTGACAACCAGGGGGGGGGGGGCTATGTGGTGTTGTCAATGGTGTTCGGTGGCGGGCTGGAGTCACGGGGGGAGGGGTGATGGAGTATCAGCCACCACTGTTGCCCACACATGAGTCAAATCTCTCCAGTCCCTGCTGAGCCAGCTGAATTTCGATCCATGTGTGTCAGGCGTAAAGTGGTGGTAAAGCCTAAACATTTTTTACCTTAATGCATTCATTGCATTAAGGTAAAAAACATTTAGGTGTCAGCATCCCCCCTCACCCCCCCCCCCCCTTTTACTTACCTAAACCCTCATTCCTTCCAGAGCTGTGCACGTCTGCAGATCTCTTCTCCCCTCACTTCCGGGTGTCGCTGGCTTTGCTGGGGCACCGGGAGCCATTGACTTCCAGTGCTGTTAATCAAAGCCAGTGACGCAGGGGCGGGGCCAAGTCCTGCTGTCTGTGACAATGGAAGCAGCAGTGGGGCTTGGGTGCGACCATGCACGAAGCGGCTTCCCATGGGGGCACTGGACAGAGGGGAGGGGCCAGGAGCGCCGGTGGGGGACCCGAAAAGAGCAGGTAAGTATAGACATGTTTGTTATAAAAAAAAAATGTACCTTTACAATCACTTTAAGTATAGAAAAATAGTAGCAATAATCTATGACAGCACCCCCTCCTAGATTTAACTTCACTGTGCCCCTACCGCTTCCCCAGTCTCAATAAGGGCAGAAGAGCTGCCTTATTACTAGTGGCTCCGAGTCATTTTCTCATGCCTTCTTACAAGCTAATCTTGGTGATAAGCTCCTTAATGTTCTTTGCACGGATGTGAGGCTTACAATACCAGGAAATCTTGTTTTTTTTTTTCTTCTGTATGATATAACATTAATTTTTAAACCGCAGCAAAGCCTAAAATCAACCTATAAATGCTGAGATAATATGGAAACATTTATTAAGGGCAAACGCAGGATTTTTCATGGTGGCTCTCATGCCTCAACCTTTTCATGGAAAAAAATTCCATAACCCAGCCTACACAGATATATAAATCGAAAACCTAACACTAAATTTTTCCAACATTATGGCAAATCTTTGCAATGGATCATTTCAATATTAAAAGGAAAATTGTCCAGATTTTATAAACCCCAAATAGACTAAATCATTAGTTGTTTAATTCTAGAATAAGTATTGAGAAATGATAGCAATAATCCATGACCGCACTGCCTCCCCCCCATTGAAGGCAAATCCCAGTCTTTCTCAGTCCTAATAAATGCAGACGAGCTGTCTTATTACCCATGGCTCCGAGTCATTTTCTTGTGCTTTTTTTTTTTTTTACAAGCTAATCTCAGTGATAAGCTCCTTAATGTGCTTTGCACGGATGTGAGACTTACAATACCAGAAAATCTTTTTCTTCATTAGGATATGACATTAATTTTTAAACAGCAGCAAAGCATAAAATCAGCCTATAAATGCTAAGATAATATGTCGGACAAACAGAAGATTTTTCACACTGGCGGTCGTGCCTCACTCATTGGCATAAAAAAAAAAAAAAAAAAAAAAAAAAAAGCATGCCATAATCCAGTCTAAATGGATATATAAAGCAAACACCTGACACCAAATATTTCCAGCATTACGAAAAACCTGTACAATGGATTATTTCATCATTAAAGGGGAACTGTGGTCTTTTTAGATCAGCCTAAAGACACACTGCCCTTTTAAAGTAACAGTGTGTTTGAAGGGGGCACCCTGACCCACTGATGCACTGATCATCTTGTCAGGCTGCCAGTACCCTTCTGTTGCTCCTTTGTCTGTTGCAGCCAGTGCCCGTGCTTCTGGGTAAGGGGAACTATATATGGCAGTGTCAATTGCTAGGCTCAAGCACTGTGGGTCAGTGCACTGTTAAGCTGGCCAAACAGTAGTAGAATTTTTTTTGAATTTTTTAGTTTTAAGAACAGTCGTTCATTTTATATTTTAATGGGTATTGGGGTCAAATTGACGCACTGATGAGAACATATGAAGGAGCAGGATATAAAATTGTTCTCAAATGAACGAATTTCTAACAATGTATGTGGTTTTCAATTGGGAAGGTCCATTAATTCCAATATTGAAAATAAAAAGCAAACAAAATTTTGAAGTACTTTTGAACAAGCATCAAGTCATGGAATGTACTGAGAATTTTCAGTACAAATTTTTGTAGGAATATTTAAAAATCTATTGGTTTATGGCTAGCTTTCTGTCACTGTTACCATTCAGGGCAAATGACAAACAGCCTGCCACCCGCTGAGGTTTTAGAATCCTTGTTTCTGTGTTTACTGTGTAATTGTATATTGCATGTAATGTATATTGGGGTACCCCAATGTGCTCTTTATATATGCTGTGTAATTCTTCACAATGGCAGATTTTTCATTTGTCATAGCACAGGAGACAGCTGGCCAATGTGGTTGGCATCAGGCAGATTGATCTCAAGTTTCTAAAGGTAGGCAGTCATCTGCAGGTCAGCCACTCTTGGAGGTATCACTAATCAGACGTGTTAAAAAAACTGTTGAAAAACCCAAAATTGTATGAATCCTGTGAGTAGGTGTTTGAAATGGTGCCTGTACCCTAAAACTGAGGGGAGGTGCTTCCTATATTATACCATACAAAAAAAACACACAAGGAAAGATGCACCTACAAAGGAGGCTACCAATTCAAAAAATATATCAATTTATTGGACGTAATATATCAATAGTGTATCAAAGCGGCACAGGGAAACCCCACGCCCACTCGGGGTGTGTCTTCCTCCTCACAGCACATCCAGAACCCCCCCCCCCCCACACACACACACACACTCCAAATGCCTTGGGCCACCCCTCACCCAATGGTACTGTTGTGAGAGGGGTGGCCCAGGGCATTTGGAGTGAGGGGTTTCTGGGTGTGCTGTGGGAAATAAGAGGGGGGCTCGGAGTGACCTGTGTGATGTTGGGGACACACCCCGAGTGGGTAGGGGGTTTCCCTGTGCCACACTGATACAATATTGATATAGTATGTCCAATACATTTATATATGTTTTGAATTGGTAGCCGTTGTAGGTGCATTTTTCCTTGTGTGCTTTTTGTATGTTAAAAAACTGTCCAGATTCCTATTTCTCAACCTACAACTAAGTGGCTTTGGCATGTACAGTATGTCTACACCGCTCTACTCCTCCCCTCAAACTTGAACCCTCTGGATTAATTACTCCGAGGGATGGAGCGAAACACGCTGAGGGCATGGCCTGGCCGGAGCGCAAGCTGAGGCTGCCATTCATCCTCTAACGAGTCTGTTACGATGTACAGCTTATGGACATTCCTTTTGCTACATAGCCTAGAGTGGCAGCTACACCTTTACAATTGGGTCACAAAGGTTAAAACTTCCTATGTTGACAGCAGGCAGGAGAAGTTTACAGGGGACGTGCCAGACCGCTGGAGAGTCAAGCCAATGCACTGTGTGAGAGCAGTGGTCCAACTCCCCTATGTGCTGCCACCACAGGGGTTTTTAAACTTTTTCTGCAGTACTTCGTTAAAAAAATAAAAAGAGAACTATACTTATTACTTTTTATGGAGTTTTACTACATTACAGTAATGCACCGCAAAGGTTTAACTGAGCTTAAAACACAAACATCTGACCAACTGAGCATTCTTGCTTATGTGCAATGTGTCCACGTCAGTCCAAACATCAGCTTTAAGGGCATGGCAGCCCACTTTTATTTAAATGTAAAGGTTCCAACGAAGTTGGGGTGTCAACTTCACAAAGCAAGTAATGAAAAATGTCAAGCCATCTGGCTCCTTTGTCAGCAGCACCACTGCTCTCTTTGGTCTTCCAAACCATGGGTTCTTTCAGCTCACTCAGCCTCGGTTGCTGGAACTTCTCAAACCTTTGAGAATCCAGTGCCATTTTTACATGAATTTCTTAATCTCACATAGTGGAAGGGCCTCGTACTGTCACACCACATTGTAAGATCATGGTGCCTGTGGCAGCCAAATCCTGTAGCACATCCAACCTGCTTTAGGTGGTTTTTGGGACCCTTTACTTTCCCCTCCCTCAAACAGATTTTCAACTAAGTCTGACACACTGAAAACAACTGATTGTCCAGATAGACTCTCAAATTAAGACATTTTGGAAACTGGAAAAAAGATTGCATAGAGATTGTACAGTGGGATTGATATGTACATGACCAGTACTACAACTCAAAATGGCAATGCATTAATGGATTCCTTTCAGTTACATGAACATAGTCTTCACTTCTGGACAATGTCTGTACTGCTTTGACTCCCAAGTCACTTCTTCACTTTAGAATCATTGCTATAAGCTATATGAAATTTTTGCTATTCTCACTATGGAAATTTTGCTAGAGAAATTTGAATCATTGGTATAAATTATGTAGTGTAGCAGCCTAAGAATCCATATAATTTGAGTTTTTTTACAAAACATTTTGTTTCCACCCTGACCAATCAGAAAAGTGGCTGTATATGCTACTTACCTGTTTGCTCCATGTTGAAGTTTGTATGGTACAGCCACAGGACAGGAGACACAAACTTCGTAATTCCGGCAGCTGCAATGGATAGCAGAGCATTAGACACGGAGCAATATCATAATATTAGTAAATCACAAGCAAGTGCAATGCATCATATTTGGTCTAGACTGGTTGTTACACAAGAGGATTAGAGGGTGCAGCTCCCTCTGAAAAAGTAGATTGCTTGTGGTGAGTTTGACTGGCCATACACTGACCGATAATTGGCCAGTTCAGCAGGGACAGCCAAATTTTGACCACTGTGTGGCAATAACCACTTTAATGAATAATTTCTTCAATTAATTTGGAAGGGGAAAGCTGGAAAACATTTGGCTGCAGCTAGGTCCTGCCATCAGAATACAATGTACCAGTGCGGGGGGGGATTTCTCAATCCACCTGGCTTGTGCAGAAAGGAATCTGTTAGTTTTATGCATTCGGCCAGCTGGCGGAACGAAAAATTGGGCCAATCCTGAAGAAATCAACATTTGTTGAAGGAGCTGGGCCTATAATTGTTGGTCAAACAGTGCCTGCAGCCAAACAGAAGGAACTGCTCAGGTACTGACAACCAACATCAGCAGTTGGCATAACACAATAGCCAACCGAGGGGGCTTGTCCATCCCCACAGTTCGCGTGGATGAAGAAATCTCTTACTGTATGGCCCTCTTAAGATTTGAAGTGGAATTCAGTAAAAATGAAAAGTAACTGGTGCCTGTTTAGGGGGCTCTAATGAGGAGAATGACTTACTTTACTCCATGGTTCCATAGGCTACTGGCCATGTGGCCACTGCTTACCTGCGTCATCACATACAGTATAATGGAGGACCAGCAGTCCTGCATTGTACGTGATAGCATCAATGGTCCATCCATATCCTGAGCCAGGATAGAAGACCAGAGCATTCCCCGATACAAAACAAGCTGTGTACTTTGTATATGAGGAAGTGGGTGGGATGGTGGGGGGGGGGGGGGTTCAATTTATTTACTGCAGCCGATCCAGAGTTAAAGCTGAACTTCCACTTTTTCTCCTCCCCAATATTTGGGATTTTTTTTTTGGGGAGGAGCGTGACCAATCACAGGGCACAGTGTGAAGCCTCACAGTCGGCTGCCCACAGTTAGGATGGGGATGCCTGCACCTGCACCCAAAGACTGGCAATGAGCCAGGTCGGGTGAGGACATCGCTGGATCCTGGGACAGGCAAGTGTGTGTTTTTTAAAAGTCAGCAGCTGCAGTATTTGTAGCTGCTGACTTTTACATTTTTGTTTACAGGATTAAGAACCTCTAAGTATTAAACCTCTTTTTCCTTGATTGTCTCCTTTCTTTATTCTGAATTTTTGAATAGTGTTCGCCTTTAAAAGGAACCTGCAGCGAGCAAGTATGAAGGCTGCCATTTCTGAGTCTCTGACCTAGAACGAGTATGTAGATCAGGAGTTCTGACTTCATACCGACTTTCTAATCCCTATGCTTATTCCAGGTCGCAAACTTAGAAATAGAAATTGCCAGGCACCTAGCATTTTCAGAAATAGGTCACCAATTGCAGCTATTTCTCTCAGCCCAGGTTTCCTTTAAAGGTACCCAAAAAAAAAAAAAAGGGTCCCACACCAATGTGGTGGCTGCATTAGCTTTTTAGGCCAAGAACAAGTACAGAAAATAGGTCTTGGTCTTCAGTTACCTTGTCACTTTCTGTGATCTGAACTGGATTAGCAGGTGAAAGCAAATGGCAAAAAAACTGGGCAAAACAAATGTAGCCATCACAATAACAATTTTTGGTCCCTGCATGGCATGGACTAATGCACTGAGCTATAAGAACATAAATAAGGGGTCACCTGAAATATTAAAAATCATAGCATACATACAGCTAATAGACAGACTGACCGCTAATGCTTTCTACACTGAGTTTTCTGAGCATGTCATCCCACATGAGCAGACTCTTCTCAGGGTGCTGAGTGTATAGGAAGTCCACCACATTCTTCAGATGGGTCAGGAACATCTTCCCTAGGTCTCCTTTGTTATTGTTCAGCCAGGACTTGGAATCCTGTCCTTCTCCCAGGTGGTAGACCTGGAGGTTGATGCAGAAGGATCATTTAGCAAAGGTTCCACATTATGGATCAAACCAGCATAAGACAATATGGGTGTAAGAATTTTGTCTCTCTTCTTGGATCCACCATCCAAGTCCAAGAGGAAAGCCAGAAAAGTTTTGTGTTCATGGAAAACAACTGATGAAATTGAATGTTCTTAACAATAGCTACTATGTGCCCAGCATTTCCATACATATTTGACCAAAAATGACAATGTAGGTTTATTGAAAAATCTTAGAATGATGTTTAAGGTCTTCAGATATTTCACCCACCATCTCTTGCCTGTGTCTCCTACCCCCCTCCGGTGCCACATTTGGCACCTTTCAGGGGGGAGGGAGGGAACGGTACCTGTTTTTGATTTTGATTTTTGACAGGTAACGTTCCCCACTTCCAGGAGTGTGCTTCGTCCCTCTGAAGTTCGGCCCCACTCCTCCTTCCTCCGCCGCTGGGCCAGATAGAAAGTGCAGCGTGCTTTGCACATGCGCAGTAGGGAACCGGCTGTGAAGCTGAAAGGCTTCACTGCCTGTTTACCTTACCAGAAATGGCGGCAGCAGCACCTGACAGCCAATCCTAAAATCGGCTGGGGTGTCAACATCGCGGGAACCCTGGACAGATAAGTGTCCTAATATTAAAAGTCAGCAGCTACAGTATTTGTAGCTGCTGACTTTTAATTTTTAGAGGGACGATGGAACACCTCTTTAAGCGGGCCATACACCAGTAAAATGTATTCTAAATATTTTGTTTTAAAGAACATTCATTCAATTTCCTAATAATTAATGGGGTCAAATCAAGTTTTGTTTTTGACCGCAGTGATGAGAAAATTTAGAGGCGGATGGAATTTTATTTCTCAAAAGAATTCAATTCTAACAGTGTATATGATTTTAGTTTAACAAAATCCATTCATTGCAGAATCGACTGTTAAAGGCAAATTACATTTTGAATTATTTTACATGAACTGGGGACATGTGTCCAACTGGTGGTGAGAGAGCCCATAAATAGTCTGAGGCCTGAGGAGCTGGGTGCAGAGTTCTTGGGTCCAGTCCTATTGAAGGAGACCCCCTGTTCGGGGGCTCTGCCCCTGGGGAAGAATCCATTAGGAAGACACAGAAGCCCCAGCTAGACCTATTCTGGGGAGGCATATTCACAAGTTTGAGTCCAGGGATCAAGTTGGGTCTGGAGAAGCTCACAGCAAACAGCCAGGAGGAAAGAGTCCAGCTGTCCTATGGTGGTGTGAGTCTACATCTCCTTCACTAGCAGAGACTGGTGGAAATCGGCAAGAGGCAACCGATGATCCTGTGGCTGAGTGAGTAAGCAACCCTATTACTGAGGAGTTAGTGACTGTGTGTAGCTGGAAGGAGTAAGGCTTCATGCACACAGGACTTTAAAAAAAAACGTCCAAAAATGTCAGTAGCTTATAAGGGATGTTTTCAGCTTTTACCAACACTATTTAAACGCCATTTTTTCGAGGTTTTTCGCATTTTTAAAGGGCCAGCATTTTTTTTTTTTTTCCAATTGGTCTAAAACGTCCAAAAACATTGGGGATTGACGTTTTTAAGCGTTTGAACATTTTTACAGTTGAAAAACGTCCAAAAAAAACACTCAGCTCTTGGGGTTTTTTTACAGCTCAAAAACGTCACTGCTAAAAACAGCTGATAACAGCCTGTGTGTGCATGAACACATAGGGGAACATGATGGAGGGTTTATTGACTGTCATTATTCAGTTCTACGGTTTTCTGGGGTTTCCCATGCCCCCTCCCTATCCCAGGTCATCGTTCTCAATAAAAACCCTAAAAACCTCTAGACTGTTTTTTTTTTTTTTTTTGAGCCAGTGCAAGAGTGAGAAAAATGCTGAGTGCCTGGCTGTGCGCTTAGTGGAAATAGAACTGCATTCACCAGCGGCTCTTACGGAGGTGCATTACAATTGTATATATGTGAGCTAAACGGAGGTCTTCGAATCTGCTTAAAGTTCTTCAATGACCAAGATAACAATACTTTATAAACAAAAGAAGAATAGACGTGGATATGCTTATTCTTGGGTCCTTACCTCATCTGCTCCAACATGGACCCAGTTGCTTTTTGGATGCTTGTCAAGAACCTGTGTCAAGATCATCTTCAGCAAGGGCATAGACTCTGCAGAGTGGGGGTTCAGGCTGTTGGGGTAACGCTCCACTTCTCTCAGACCTCTGTACTTGTCATGCTTCAGAATATACTACATGTGGAAATACAAGATCATATAAACTCAGACGTGGTCCATTTCTATTTTTCCATTTCTATATTTCCATTTCGTGGTCCGTTTCTAGATCTAGAAACCACAAAGCTCCTGATTCACTCCCTGGTTATCTCTCGCCTTGGCTACTGCAACTCTCTCCTTATTGGCTTACCTTTAAACAGACTATCCACCCTTCAGTCCATCATGAATGCTGCTGCCAGACTCTTCCATCTTACAAACCACTCAGCGTCTGCTACCCCTCTCTGCCAATCCCTCCATTGGATGCCACTCGCCCAACCAATTAAATTCAAAATACTAACAATAAGTTACAAAGCCATCCACAACTCTGCTCCCAGCTACATCACTAGCCTAGTCTCAAAATACCAACCCAATCATCCTCTTCGTTCCACCCAAGACCTTCTGCTCTCTAGTTCCCTCATCCCCTCCTCCCATATTCACCTCCAAGACATCTCCCGAGCCTCTCCCATCCTCTGGAATTCACTACCCCAATCTGTCAGGCTGTTTCCAAATCTATCCACTTTTAGGCAATCCCTGAAAACTTTTCTCTTCGGGGAAGCCTATCCTGCCACCACCTAACAACTACACTTTTTATTTTCTCCATCAGCTCATCCCCCACATTAATTACCCTTTCCTATCACTTGACCCTCCCTCTTAGATTGTAAGCTCTAATGAGCAGGGCCCTCTGATTCCTCCTGTATTGAATTGAATTGTATTGTAATTGTACAGTCTGCCCTAATATTGTAAAGTGCTGCACAAACTGTTGGTGCTATGTAAATCCTGTATAATAATAATAAAAATGTAATTAAATATTGAATTCTTCACTGTATTGGCCAAAAAATTGCTCCGTGTATGTCTGCCAATAGGAAGATTAAAAGAGAATTCTGAAGGACATAAGAGCTGAGCCTGTCCCATACAGGACCCTTATGTTGATTCAACACACTTTTCCATCAAGCACAGAGCTCTTCATTTTTTTGTATGCACGGTCACAATGGGGTTGATTTACAAAACTGGAGAATGCAAAATCTCTGCATAGAAACCAATCAGCTTCCAGGTTTTTGTCAAAGCTTAATTGAACAAACTGAAGTTACAAGTTGATTGGCTACTATGCACAGCTGCATAAGATTTTGCACTCTCCAGTTTTAGTAAATCAACCCCAATATTCTAAATCAAATTGAGACCACTAAAATAAGAAAACGTTCAGGGTAAAGGAGCTGATGCTAAAAGAGGGGGGTTCCTTTGGGTGTCAAATATTTTATGCTTACAGTTAATGCTCCAATGATGTATACATAGGACCTAATTATAATCTCCAGTGGGTCAAGAATGACATGAATGCATAGAAGAAAAAAAAAAAAAAAAAAACAATTCTGTAAAGTGCGGAAATTTATGCTGGCTCTATAAAAATAAGATACGTAGCTTTGTTTTTACAGCTGCTGGAAAGAAAAGCTGCCTCAGTAAATGGAGAGCAATCAATCTGATTCAACTATGCTGCAAAATGACATCTGAAGAAAAGTATGTTGTTTTTAGACACTTCCTGATGCTGACAATTTTTTAAATGGGACTTATGCCCGGTACACACAATGAGATTATCGGGCGAATGGTCGTCTGTTTTTTTTTGTTTTTTTGCATGCTAATCTCAGATCGAATCGGAAGAGTTAACTTTAGTCACGAAAATTCTCGTACAACAATAAAAAAAATTGGAAGTGATGTGATGTGTTGTAGTGTATTTGTATTCCATTTTCAAATGACAGCTGAACTGGTTAAACGAAAATCGTACGATCGGGCACCGTACAAGGAAAACATAGGATGAACTGTCATGATCGGCTCTCGAAAGCTCTGTACTCACAATCCGATTATTGTACGATCGCTTCGAAATCGCTATTTTTCAATTTTTGATCGTGTGTACGGTGCATTAGGCTGACAATACATACACAGATCAGCCATTGCAAAATCTATAAGATACAGGCTTAAAGTGATACTAAAGGAAAATAAAAAAGAAATAAATATACATGTTATACTCAACTTACCTGCTATGTGCAATAGTTTTGCACAGAGCAGCCCCCCATCCTCTTTTTCTCTGGTTTCCTGCCGGCGCTCCTGGCTCCTCCACCCATAGCAAGCCGCTGGAGATCATTTACCACTAACAGGGCCGCTTAGAATGATCAGCTTTTAACCCCCTTAGCGGTATTCCCGAGCGTGACTCGGGGTGTTTTTTTTATGCTAGGATCGGTATCCCCGAGTCACGCTCGGGGTAGATGTGCAGAGCCTGCAGCGGTGTTCCTTACCTTCTCCTGGCGATCCAGCGATGATCTCCCATTGCTGTGATCGCCGCCGAGATCCCCGCCGCGCCGCTCGTCGCTCTGGTGACTTCCTGGTTCCGTTCCCTGCAGCAGCAATGGTGCATGGGAGCGGAACTGGGAGGGAAATTCAAATGTTGCACAAACACAAACACATAAAAAGGAGGTGATACAATGTAATCTGAGAGGATTACACTGTATCACCTTAGTATCAGACACAGTGCCCTTTCAGTGCCCCTTGCCATTGTCATTTGTGACAAATAAAAGCCTTT
>BLSH010478150.1:92651-105360 GCA_018402905.1 Glandirana rugosa
TCTTAAACCCATCTTTTTACGAACTGTGTGGATTTGTGTACATATGACATACACGGATTTAGGTGGATTTGCGATCCGCACAAATCGCGAACTCGTAATTAAACTTACCGGTCTTGTTTAATTATAAGATCGGTTAATTTTCTTACTTGCGGGTTTGTGAATTGCGCGGACTTGCGCAGATTTGTGTAAACTTTTTGCGTAAGAAATCCACGTAAAAATTACGACGTAAAGAGGACGGTCCTCTTTTCCGCAAGTATCCTTGGATCACACGTACTCCAGAAATTCGTTAAGGTCGTTGTTAAAACAAGGAAAACCCTATTTTTTTTACAAAACCCTATTTATTCAATTGGAGGGACCGCCATACTAAGACAGACCTTAAAACATGGTTTTCACCATGTTAAAAAACGTACCTTTAAAAATTACTAAGAATTGCAGGCCTATAATACATATCACCAAATTTCCATGCAAAAAATTGTACCACTTTTGGTACAAAATTCCAGACAGAATCATACCGCCAGGGAGGTTAACTTATTTATCCCAAAACATTTTTTTTATCCCAAAAGGAACAAAATTGTTGCTGGAATTGCTTAAAGACCTCATGCACACTAGGTTCCTATGAACGCCTTTTCTCCTGGCAGGAGAAATGCAGCATTAAAAATGCACCTAAAGAATGCGTTTTTCAAATGTGTTTAGACGCGTTCAGGCGCGTTAAGTGTTTGGGCGTTCATTCTTTTAATTGGCTAGAATATTAATTTGTTCTGGCCATTCAAATTAATGCTCAAGCGCTAAACACGCCTAGCGTTTAGGTGGATTTAGGCACATACAGTATACATGTGTTTAGGTGTGTCAAGCATTTTTCTACCCAAATTCTCCTCTTCTAAACACGATTTTGGTACGTTCAGATTTCTGCCCCTAAATGCTCCTGCCTTTAAAGTGGTTGTCAAGTCATGACGACCTTTTTAAACTACAGGTAAGCCTATATTCAGGCTTACCTGTAGGTCCCGGGAATATCTCCTAAGCTTGCACCGTTTAGGAGATATTCCCTGCATTTGCATGTGCTGACGTCATTGGCACATGCGCGTTGAAGAAACGGCCCAACTAGGCTGTTTCTTCACTAAGTGTGCCGTAAATGACGGCTCCTGTAAGCATGTGCAGGAGTGACATCAGCACGGCTCCTGCCAATCACAGCGCCGGAGTCCGCACTGTGATTGGTCGGCGCCCAGGATCCCGGAAGATGACGGACACAACATGTCGCCAGTCACAGCGGTGCTCGGGGACCGCTGCTACAGCGTCAATCTAAGGTAAGCATTTCATAATGAGCTAGTATGCGGTGCATGCTAGCTCATTATGCCTTTCTCTTGCAGGTAGTTTTTTTTTTTTTTTTAAAAAGACTTGACAACCACTTTAAACACCTGTAAATGCCTATGTGTGCATGGACACAATGGGGTTAATTTACTAAAGGCAAATAGACTGTGCACTTTGTAAAGTGCAGTTGCATGCACTCTGCAAGTGCAGTTGCACCAGAGCTTAGTAAATGAGGTAAATCTTCATATAGCACAAAAAACCCACTAGAAGTAAAGAACTATAGCGGTACCAATATATAGTATACAAAATATCAAAAAAGTTTATTACACAGCATAAAATATTAAGACCAAACACAGAATACAAAAAAGAGGGGTATTAAAATACACAGTATAATGCTTTCCCAGTGTTGTCTCATCAACCCCACAGCAGTGGGGGATGAGCGACCAGTTATGACTTTTCTTCGACGCAGGTTGCGTTTCGCGGGGGATATAACCCGCTTCTTCAGGAAATTTTATGTCAATGTCGAACACATTAGAAGAATAAATAATGACATGCATATCACTTAAAGAGGGGTTTACTTCCTCTATACTCCCCTGCAATGTAGAAGCATAATGGGCTACTATGCATCGAATAGTAGCCCATTATGTGGCACTTACCTGCAAATGAAGCCTGCGATATCCAGCGATGTCCCCTGTGCAAGCAGCGTCCATCTTCAGCTCCTCTTCCATCCAGGGCCGCGACTCCGGCTCTGTGACTGGCCGGAGTCGCGTGCGCGCGGGAGCCACCAGTCACGGCACCATCTCAGTGAAGAAACGGCACGGAGGCTGTTTCTTCACTGCACATGTGCCAAAATTATGTCAGCACATCTCTTACACTGTATATCTCCTGAACCGTGCAGGTTTGGGAGATATGCAGGGCACCTACAGGTAAGACTTATTATAGACTTACCTGTAGGTTAAAGTGGTTGTCATGGGTTGACAACCACTTTAACCATCAACATTTGTTACTGGGCATATGACTCAATAGTGTTAGGCACATACCTCAACGTTGATACAAAATGTATACAAAGGATCTCAATCTGTGGTCTTTGAAACTTTTGTAGCTGCACTTTACAAAGAACACCCAATCATATGCAAGGACAAAAAAAAAAAAAAAAAATTTTTGCTTGCACATAATTGGATGATGGAAGTCAGCACAGCTTCCCCTCATTTACTAAGCTGTGGAGCAACTGCGCTTGCAGAGTGCAACTGCATTTTCAAAAGTGCACAGTCCATCTGCCTTTAGTAAATCAGCCTCATAGGCTAACAGAGGGGTGTTTAGAGGCAGAAAAATTATTATTATTATTATACAGGATTTATATAGCGCCGGCGGTTTGCGCAGCGCTTTACAATATTAGGGCAGACAGTACAATTAAAATACAATTCAATTCAAAACAGGAGGAATAAGAGGGCCCTGCTCGTTAGAGCTTACAATATAGGAAAAAGCCCTTAGTCACAGCGCTCTGCTGCACGGCCTAATGCTGGCTTCTGGATAGCGGCTCTCATAACACCCTGATAGGAGGCCATCTGACTCCTGGAATGAAACCTCCTATCCTCTGTCCCCTGGCTGAGACCTCCTGTCTCTTGGCTGGGGAAAATCTGTCCTCTGGGTGAGATCTCCTATTTATTGGCTCCTGGCTGGGGTTCCTCTGTCCCCTGGGATAGACCTCCTGTCTCTTGGTTCCTGGCTGAGGCCCCTCTGTTCCCTTGGTGAGACCTCCCATCTCTTGCCTTCTGGCTGGGGCTCCTCTGACCCCAGGATGAGGCCTCCTATCTCTTGGCTCTTGGCTAGGGTACCTCTGACCCCTGGATGAGACCACCTGTCACTTGGCTAGGGTACCTCTGACCCCTGGATGAGACCTCCTGTCTCTTGGCTAGGGTACCTCTGACCCCTGGATGAGACCTTCTGTCTCCCACGCTGGGAGTGGTCTCCAAACTGGGAGCTCTGAGCTATCTTCAGGCTTGAGGATATAATGACAACGCACACCTCTGTACTCAGACAGCTTGCGGGCACCTGGTAAAATCTAAACACAGGATTGAAAGTTACAAACCAGAGAAAACCAAAAACACAGCTCTCTCTGCTCAGAAGCAATAGTCTAGAGCCTTGCATTAATCCTTAAAGCTAATCCTGCGACAAATTCTCCTCCTCCTGGGCCTTGCTTTGTGCACTGGCCCAAATCATTTGGCGGAGGGTGGATTATAGTGTGGGGTTGTTTTTCAGGGGTTGGGTTTGACCCCTTAGTTCCAGTGAAGGGAACTCTTAAGGCGTCAGCATACCAAGATATTTTGGACAAATTTCATGCTCCCAACTTTGTGGGGACTGTTTGGAGATAGCCCCTTCTTGTTCCAACATGACTGTGCACCAGTGCACAAAGCAAGGCTCATAAAGACATGGACAAGCAAATTTGGGGTGGAGGAACTGCACAGAGTCCTGACCTCAACCCTTCAAAGGGTGGGCCAACTCAATATTGAACTCTAAGGACTAAGACAGAGTTGCCATCAGGGGCGTTGCTATATATACAAAAGATCTGGGGCTAGAGCCCATAGCAGCGCAGAAAGAAAGTCATGCGCTTGGATGGGCAGATCCCCGCTTACATCAGGGTCCAAAGAGTGAGCCCTCTCACTTACATCAGGGTCCCCAGAGCCCCCCTCATTACATCAGGGTCCCCAGAGAGCCCCCTCACTTAGATCAGTGTCCCCAGAAAGCCCCCCTCATTACATCAGGGTCCCCATAGAACCCCCTCACTTACTTTAGAGTCCCCAGAGAGCCTCCCTCATTACATTAGGATCCCCAGAGAGCCCCTTCCTTACATCACAGTCCCCAGAGAGCCTCTTCCTTACATCAGGGTCCCCAGAGAGCCCCAGGGCTCAGGAGTGCACTACATAAAGAATGCAGGGCTCACCTGTGCCCAGCAATGCAGCCTCACCACTGCTCAGCAATGCAGCCTCACCTGTGCCCAGCAATGCAGCCTCACCTGTGCCCAGCAATGCAGCCTCACCTGTGCCCAGCAATGCAGCCCAACCTGTGCCCAGCAATGCAATATCACCTGTCCAGAGGTCTGAGTCTCATGTTTGTACTATAACTCGGTTTCTTCACATCACAGCCCTTCCCCCTTACATTACAGTATCACCTTTTGCATGAGTGTCATCAGGCCTTACCTTTACATCACAGCACCCCCCCTTTACACCACAATAGCCCCTTTTACATTGCAGAACCCCTCTTTACGTCACAGAAACCCCCTTTTACATTACAATGCCCCCCTTTACATCACAGCAACCCCATTTGCAATATGGCCCCTTTACATTACAGTGCCTGATTTACATCATAGCCCCACTTTTCATCCAAGTTCCCCCATTCTACATCACAGCACCTCTGCCCCCTTCACATCACAGTACCCCCACCTTATATCAGAAACCTCTACCCTTTACATCAGCCCCACCCCCCTTCCTTGCGTCACAGTCCCCTTTGCAGACCCCCTTGCAACTTAGTCCCCTTCACAGCCCCCTCCTTGGTTCCCAGTCCCCTTTACAGCCTCCCCTTGCTTGCACCCCAGTCCATTTCACTGCCCCTTCCTTGCACCCCAGTCTGCATCAAAGCCCCTTTTGCTTGCACCCAGTCCCCTTTACAGCCCACCTTACTTGCACCTCAGTCCCCTTCACAGATTCTCCCCCCCCCTACTTTCTCACTAGTCCCTTTCACAGCCCCTTCTTGTATCTCAATACCCCTCACAGCCCCCCCCCCCTTTACTTGCATCTAAATTTAATTTACAGACCTCCTCCTAGCACCCCTGTCCCCATCACAGCCAGTTTTCCTTCCTTGCAATCCTCCTTCATTCTTTCCGATCCTACCTTACTTACTGTTGCAGGTGGCAGATGGAAGGCGTGGCATGTCCGGACAGAGGGTGGGACATGCTTTTCATGTTAACTCACAGATGATTGGCTGCTAGGACTGCCCTGCATTCCAGCACTCTAAGTTGCAGAGCCGAAGTCCGAAAATGGCCAGCAGCCGCAGGGCTATCTTACCCCGACCGTGGCTCCAGCACTTAGCAGCCTTGGTATCCTCTCCCGGCTGCAGCTTACCTATCCACAGCCTTCATCCATAGCAGGTGGAAGGTGCAGCATGCCCGGACAGAGGGCAGGACATGCTTTTTCCGACGATACACCAGTGATGCCTGACCTAGAGACTCTGGGCCCCAGATACAGGGCTATAGACCCAGTAGCCACCCCTGGTTGCCAATAAAGTTTTTGTGAATGTGTAAAGGCAGGTGTCCCAATACTTTTGACAATACAGTGTGTATATACCCCTCAAATTTTTGTAAATATTTTATTCTATCTTTTCATGTGACAACACTGAAGAAATGACACTTTTGCTACAATGTAAAGTAGTGAGTGTACAGCTTGTATAACAGTGTAAATTTGCTGTCCCCTCAAAAGAAGTCAACATACAGCCATTCATTTCTAAACCTTTGGCAACAAAAGTGAGTACACCCCTATGTGAAAATGTCCAAATTGGGCCCAATTAGCCGTTTTCCCTCCCCAGTGTTATGTAACTCGTTAATGTTACACAAGGCCTCAGGTGTGAATGGAGAGTAGGTGTGTTAAATTTGGTGTTATCGCTCTCACTCTCTCATACTGGTCACTGGAAGTTCAACATGGCACCTAATGGCAAAGAATTCTCTGAGGATCTGAAAAAAGAATACTCTACATAAAGATGGCCTAGGCTATAAGAAGATTGCCAAGACCCTGAAACTGAGCTGCAGCACTGTGGTCAAGACCATACAAAGGCTTAACAGGACAGGTTCCACTCAGAACAAGCCTCGCCATGGCCAACCAAAGAAGTTGAGTGCACATGCTCAGCGTCATATCCAGAGGTTGTCTTTGGGAAATAGACGTATGAGTGCTGCCCAAATTGCTGCAGAAATTGAAGGGGTGGGGGGGTCAGCCTGTCAGTGCTCAGACCATACGCCGCACACTGCATCAAATTGGTCTGCATGGCTGTCGTCCCAGAAGGAAGCCTCTTCTAAAGATGATGCACAAGAAAGTCCACAAACAGTTTGCTGAAGACAAGCAGACTAAGGACATGGATAACTGGAACCATGCCCTGTGGTCTGATGACATCAAGATAAACCTGTTTGGTTCAGATGGTGTCAAGTGTGTGTGGCGGCAACCAGGTGAGGAGTACAAAGACAAGTGTGTCTTGCTTACAGTCAAGCACGGTGGTGGGAATGTCATGGTCTGGGGCTGCATGAATGCTGCCGGCACTGGGGAGCTACAGTTCATTGAGGGAACCATGAATGCCAACATGCACTGTGACATACTGAAGCAGAGCATGATCCCCTCCCTTTGGAGACTGGGCCGCAGGGCAGTATTCCAACATGATAACGACCCCAAACACACCTCCAAGGTGACCACTGCTTTGTTAAAGAAGCTGAGGGTAAAGGTGATGGACTGGCCAAGCATGTCTCCAGACCTAAACCCTATTGAGCATCTGTGGGGCATCCTCAAATGGAAGGTGGAGGAGCGCAAGGTCTCTAACATCCATCAGCTCTGTGATGTCATCATGGAGGATGTGAAGCTCTGGTGAACTCCATGCCCAAGAGGGTTAAGGCAGTGCTGGAAAATAATGGTGGCCACACAAAATATTGACACTTTGGGCCCCATTTGGACATTTTCACTTAGGGATGTACTCACTTTTGTTGCCAGCGGTTTAGACATTAACGGCTGTGTGTTGAGTTGTTTTGAGGGGACAGCAAATTTACACAGTTATACAAGCTGTACACTCACTACTTTACATTGTAGTAAAGTGTCATTTCTTCAGTGTTGTCACATGAAAATATATAATAAAATAATTACAAAAATGTGAGGGGTGTACTTACTTTTATTAGATACTGTATGTATATATATATTTAGATTTATGGGTTTTTTTTAACCATTACCCCATAGCCTTGTTGAATGAAATGAGTCAATGAAAAATGCAAGTACCTACCCTACCCATTATAAATAGTGGTGTATAATATATATATGCTGAAAAATAAACTCTGGCCAATGTTTCAGTTAATATTTAATTGAGCTTCTGTCAGGTTTTTATTGCCGTTTCCATACCGCGGAGATATAAATGAGGGAAGGGTTTGAACTTCTAACAGGTAAGAAAAGATTATGATCTTTGATCCACGTATAACATCATCCTAGTTATCCTAATTCCACAGACCACACCCTAGGCAGAGGCGGCTGAAACACTACGGCCAACATCAAAGCCCTGAATAATCGCAGGTGCCTAAACACAGTCGTTAGCCAGGGATAGACTATTTATAGACAAACTAGGACTTATTCAGTAATTCAGTAAGTGTGGTTTTAGAGGGCCGTGTCCGTGTGCGGGGTCCACTTTGCTCAGCAGGGATTGATCCGATGATCCCCGTTGAGCTGGCGGATGGATGACAGATCTGTCAGAGCCCCGCTCTTATCTATGAGAAATCAGACAGATGGTCCATTTTCATACGATCCAATCTCCAGACAGATATAAAAACTGGGTTTCCATCCGTTGGGCTTTACGGGAGAGGATCGGATCGGAGAGCGGTGGGTGTCAGCAAACATGTCATTGCTGACATCTGTCGCTCCATAGAGGTGAATGGAGCTTTTGTTCAGGTCCGCCTGAAAAATGGACAGGCGGACTTGAACGAAATGGCCTTGTGAAAGGGGCCTAAAGAGTCCTTTAATAGAGCTGAATCATCCAAGGGCCGCCATGTTGGATCACAGTATTTATTTTTTTTGTTTGATAATTGACACACTGAGTAGCACATAAGGTTACTTCTTTATTTCATGTTGGATCACAGTATGTTGACTCCAACTAATGTTTTAACAGTATCTCCGACTTTTACAACTTCTCAAAAAAAAAAAAAAAAAAAAAAAAAAAGGATGTTTTAAATAAAGCGGTATTAAACTCCAATACAAAAATATAATATATTGCAGCTTATCAGTCATTAGATGTGGTGGGCAGTGGCGGCTGGGTGCTCAATACTTTGGGGAGACAGATGGCGGCGATCAGCAACACCCTCCCACCATGCGCGGGAGACCGAGGCGATCACTAACACTACCCCCCCCCCGCGGGAGTCTCCCCGGCCAATTGGGGCTTCCTAATTGGCTAGGGGGAGAATGACGAAGACAATAGCGAATATTAATTCACTCTTATCACACAAGTGGGTGGGCAGTGCTCTGTGCCCCCGTGCCCACCCTTTTTTGAAGCCAATTAGAGCCTTAGGCTCTAATCATGCTTCAAAAATAAAAACCCATTGGAATCCCTGCGTCTGGCTCCCCACATGTAGATTGGGGGCCGGATACATGGATAGGAGGGGGGTGCCCCTTCGCCCTACATTACCGGTCGCCACTGGTGGTGGCTGCATTATTTTTTCAGGCTTTTTTTCCCTCTGTTTTCACCTAGTGATCTGGCCAGTAACACACCTCTCCTGTATTAGAGCACCCCAACTCTGGATGAAGGAGCACAGAGGGCACCTTTGGAGAGCAGCATTGTTAAATCTGGGGGAATGGGAGTGTTAGATGTACTAGCAGATTTTGATACACTAACAAACTGAAGCTAAACTCCAGCTAACACTGCACTTACACAAGCACTTACAGCAACAGTGTTTTTTCCTTTTGGGATAAAAGTTTTACATGAATAAAAGCTGATTATAAGCACCCCGTCAGTGGAAAAATGTTGAAAAACAACAGATTTATTGGCAGGATCGCCAGGTGAAAATAAAGGAAAGTGAATCTAAAAGAATAAAAGGAATACAGCCAACACCTCTAACAATTGGTAAACTGCAATATAATGTTTGCTTTTGAGTTTTAGGCCTCATGCATACTGGATGTTTTTACAGCAGCTGTTTTTGGCTTTGGATATTTTTTTCTACAGTCAATAAACTCCCCAGCATGTTATCCTATGTGTCCATGCACACACAGGCTGTTATCAGCTGTTTTTGGCTGGGGTGCTTTTTGGCTGTGTGGGTTCTGAGAGGAGTCTTTCAACTGTAAAAACGCCAAACGCAGATAAACGCTCAAAAACGCGACTCACCAGCGTTTAACGTTTTTGAACCAATTACTTTAACCACTTCCCGTCCGGCCTATAGACAAATGACGACTGCACGGTGGTTCAGTTATCCTGACTGGACGTCATAGGATGTCCATCAGGATAACCCGCGATCGCACACCGCATTACCAATCTCCGTAAAGAGCCTCAGTCGGAATCTCTTTACCACGTGATCAGCTGTGACCAATCACGGCTGATCACAGTGTAAACAGGAAGAGCCGTGCATCGGCTTTTCCTCTACTCACGTCTGCAGGTGCCGATCATGGCTCTTCTGACAGGGGGGTCTGCACTGATCATCAGTGCAGCCCCCCCAAGGATCACCACCCAGGGATCACCAGGGAGTCCACCCAGTGACTACCAGGGAGCCCACCCAGGGACCACCAGGGAGCCCACACAGGGACCACCAGGGAGCCCACACAGGGACCACCAGGTAAGGGCCATGCAGTGTACTATGGCACTGTGCCCATCTGTGATGCCTGTCAGTGCCTCCTTACCCCAGTGGTAATCAAATACCAGCAAAAGAAAGATCTAATTGTGGAAAATAAAATGATAAAAATTGTTTGGGGACAGCGTCGCACGGCCGCGCAATTGTCATTCAAAATGCGACGGCTCCGAAAGCTGAATATACAGAGTCACCAGATAGGGGTATACAGAGTCACCAGATAGGGGTATACAGAGTCACCAGATAGGGGTATACAGAGTCACCAGATAGGGATATACAGAGTCACCAGATAGGGAGATAGGGATATACAGAGCTACCAGATAGGGTATACAGAGCCACCAGAGCAGTATACAGAGTCCCAGATAGCAATATACAGAGCCCCAGATAGGGTATACAGAGCCACCAGAGCAGTATACAGAGCCCCAGATAGGGTATACAGAGCCACCAGAGCAGTATACAGAGCCCCAGATAGGGTATACAGAGCCACCAGAGCAGTATATAGAGCCACCAGAGCAGTATACAGAGCAACCAGAGCAGTATACAGAGCCCCAGAGAGGGTATACAGAGCAACCAGAGCAGTATACAGAGCCCCAAATAGGGTATACAGAGCCACCAGAGCAGTATACAGAACCCCAGATAGGAGTATACAGAGCCCCAGATAGGAGTATACAGAGCCACCGGAGCAGTATACAGAGCCCTAGATAGGGTATACAGAGCCACCAGAGAAGTATAGAGAGCCACCAGAGCAGTATACAGAGCCACCAGATAGGTTATACAGAGCCACCAGAGCAGTATACAGAGCCACCAGATAGGGTATACAGAGCCACCAGAGCAGTATACAGAGCCCCAGATAGGGTATACAGAGCCATATATAGGGTATACAGAGCCACCAGAGCAGTATACAGAGCCCCAGATAAGGTATACAGAGCCACCAGAGCAGTATACAGAGCCCCAGATAGGGTATACAGAGCCCCAGATAGTCTCGCACTTACCCCATCTAATAAAAGGCAGTGTGCACAGCCCTGCTTGCGGAGAGCGTGCTGGAGTGTGCAGAGTCCAGCGAGCAGGAAGCGTGCTCTCCGTGCTCCGACCACATCCTCCTTCTCCTCCAAGATAGGCATCCAATAGGATCGCCTGTCTTCTCCGCCAATCAGAAAACCGGTAACATACCGGGGCTTCCCGATTGGCTGAGAGCGGTTCCCAGTATAAAGGAAAATGTTCATTTGCCTTTCTAAGGGCTTGGGGCGACACGCTTTTCGCCACAAGCCACACTTTGATGAAGCCAATTAGAGCCTACCGCTCTAATGAGATGCTTCATGGACATCCCCCCCGCCGTGGTAATTCATGCGGCCAGCGCCGCAAAGGGGCGGGCTGCATGAATTGGGGAGGTGGTCACGGCGGCCATGGATAGATTCATGCTATGCATGAATCTATCCATGACAGAGGGGGTGACAGAAGAGAGGGGGCGCCGCCCGTGCGTCCTGATGGACGGGCCGCCACTGCTGAGAATGTGGCTGACTGGTGACATCTGCTACAAAGCACACATTATTATTATACAGGATTTATATAGAGCCAACAGTTTGCGCAGTGCTTTACAATAAAGAAAGGACACAGTACAATTACAATACAGTCCAATACAGAAGGAATAGGACGGCCCTGCTCATAGAGCTTACAATCTAAAGGGAGGGGGAGGTGGTACAAAAGGTAATGGCTGCATGGGATGATCTGATAGAGCTGGCTCAAGCATGGGTGTTAGGTGGAGGTGGGGTAGGCTTCCCTGAATAAGTGAGTTTTCAAGGATCGCCTAAAGGCGGACAGGGTGGGGGCTGACCGGAAATTCTGGGGCAGGGAGTTCCAGAGGATGGGAGAGGCTCTGGAGAAGTCCTGTAGGCGAGCATGGGAGGAGGTAACAAGGGAGCTAGAGAGAAGGAGGTCTTGGGAGGAGCGTAGAGGACGGTTGGGGTGATATCTGCGGATGAGATTGGCGATGTAGCTGAGGGCAGTGTGGTGGATGGCCTTGTATAAGATAAGATAAGATAAACCTTTATTTGTCCCACAGTGGGGAAATTTCTTTGTTACAGCAGCATGAAAAAATAAAAACTAAATGCTAAATGCAAATATATAGACAATAGACATACTATAGTATACAAGTATATACACAACACAATGTATAAATACAAATGAGGAAAAAGTACGTATTGCAGGTAGTATTGCACACAGGTGGTATTGCACGTATTGCAGGTAATATTGCAAGTGAATATTGCACACAGGTAGTATTTTACACAATAAAACAGTAATAACAGTGTGTATTATGGTTAATGGTTCACTGGGAGCAGCTTGTATGTTGTGGTTAGCATTTTGAATTTTATGCGGTGGGGTAGGGGAAGCCAGTGAAGGTATTGACAGAGCGGGGCAGCAGACGTGGATCGGTTAGTAAGGTGTACAAGTCTGGCAGCGGCATTCATGGTAGACTGAAAGGGGGATAGCCTGTGTAACGGTAGGCCGGTGAGGAGGGAGTTGCAGTAATCAAGGCGGGAAATAATCAAGGAGTGAATAAGTTGTTTTGTGGTTTCGTTAGTCAGGAAGGGGCAAATTTTTGAGATGTTGCGGAGGTTGAGGCGGCAAGATTTAGCCAGTGATTGGATATGGGAGCTGAAAGAAAGGTCAGAGTCTAGGATTACGCCCAGCACCCTGGTATGTGTGGAAGGACCAATGGTTGTGCCATTGATCTTAATGGTAAAGTCATGAGGAGGGGACAGAGGAGGAGGAAATATTACAAGCTCAGTTATAGAAACATTGAGTTTGAGGAAGTGGCGTGACATCCATACCGATATGTCATTCAGT
>BLSH010478150.1:166946-177062 GCA_018402905.1 Glandirana rugosa
AAATAAATAAAAAAATAAACAAAAAAAAAACAAAAAAAAAAAATGTAATTGGAACAACAAACTGATACCTAAATACAAATAGGGTTCGTACAAATTTCGGTAAATGACAACTGACAGAGTGTAAGTCGACAGTCACCCCTTTGGGTGTCTCCAACAATTTCTACACCATCGGCTGAAGAGTCGGGCGAGGAATCGATAAGAAGTGTGTCTTACGTTTAACTTTAACAAGACTTTTAAACCTTAATCTTTTATTTTCGTTTGTTTTGGCAGGACTTCCCTAAAAGTAACGGCCGTAAGAAAAGTGTTCAGTGTGTGTTTAGCGTACATAAAAGTCGCACCTGCATGATATACATGCGATTTGTGTGTGACTTGTGAAAAGAATGCCGGCAATGAAAATCCCTTCAGGACGGTTTTGTTTGCTTTTATTTTCTAATTCCAAATTTTCAGAACAATTTCAATTTGCATTCTGTGTGAAGAATAGCTAAGGAGCGGGCTGAGAAGTCGGCTACCACATCTTTAACAACCTCTGTGGGTTTCCCCACTGACAGCTGAATGTGAGACAGTCAACAGTAAATGGCTTTAAACATGCTTGGGATAAACATAAATCCATAGTCAAACAACAAGGTTAATGTAAAAAAAAAAAACAAAAAAAAAACAAATAAAAAAATAAATAAATAAATAAATAAAAAGGGGCAGACTCGATGGACTACTCAGTCTTTTTCTGCCGTCACTTTTCTATGTTTCTAATGTAAAATAAAAGAATGCCAAAAATAAATAAATAAATAAAAAAAACAGTGTGCCCCCACCCACCCATCCTATTCATACCAGGCTCTTCGGGATGAATTGTAAGGGGAACCCCATGACAAAATTAAAAAAAAAAAAAATGTGGGATCCCCGCAAAATCTGAGCATAGAGCCCAATGGAGCCTGGCAGGTCAGGAAAAGGGGGGACAAGTGAGTGCCCCCCTCCTGAACCATACCAGGCCACATGCCCTCAACATGGGGGGGTGCTTTGGGGCAGAGGGGCTTGGCCCCCCAAAGCAACTTTTTCCCTTACTGATGAGGACAAGGGCCTCTTCCCCACAACCCTGGCCGGTGGTTGTGGGAATCTGCAGATGGGGAGTTTATCGGAATCTGGAAGATCCAGATCCTTCCCCCCCCATGTGCATGAGTATGGTGCAGTGTAAAAAATGACAGTAGGCAGTTTTTGACAATTCCTTTATTTAACCACTTACGGACCGCCCACCGTCGTTTTACGTGGGTACTTTGACGTGGAATACCGTATGCAGATAGCTACCATAACCCTGGTGTAATGTTTTACATCGTGCGGTCCGCTTTCAGATAAAAGTGGTCTCTGCGGCGGAATCATTGCAAGATCACTTTTAACAGGGGCGGATGAGGTGCCCCCCGCCGCTACCGACGGCTCTGGTAAGTGAAGGAGGCGACCGGAAAGCGGCGGGGGGCACCTCATCCGCCCCTGTTAAAAGTGATCTTGCAAAGACGATTGGGCCCTTTCCTCTCAATGCCTGGATGCCGACTCAGGGGAAGATGGCCCCCACTCGGCTCCATAGCACTAAAGGGCGGAAGCGATGTCCAATGTCACTTCCGCCCAATGCTCTTAATGGGGAAGTTTTTTTTCAAATGACATTTATTTATTTATTATTTTTTGCATGTTAGTGTAAATATGAGATCTGAGGTTTTTTTTTATTTATTTATTTATTATAGCGCTGTCAATTTACGCAGAAATTTACATATATATTGTACATTCACATCAGTCCCTACCCTCAAAGAGCTTACACTCTAAGGTTCCTAACTCACATTCATACATATACTAGGGCCAATTTAGACAGGAGCCAATTAACTTACCGGCATGTCTTTGGAGTGTGGGAGGAAACTGGAGTACCCGGAGAAAATCCACGCAGGCACAGGGAGAACATGCAAACTGCAGGCAGGTAGTGTCGTGTTTGGGATTCGAACCAGCGACCCTTTTTGCTGCCAGGCGAAAGTGCTATCCACTATACCACTGTGCCGCCCTTGATCCCAGATTTCACATTTAAAAGGTCCTGTCATGCTTTTTACATTCCTTGTAATAGGAATAAAAGTGACCCAATTTTTTTTTAATGGACAGTGTAAAAATAAAAAATAAAAAGTAAAATCAATAAGAAAAAGAAAAAGTGCCCCGTTCTGCCGAGCTCGCGCACAGAAGTAAACACATACGTAAGTCCCGCCCGCATATGAAAACAGTGTTCAAACCACACATGTGAAGTATTGCTGCAATCGCTAGAGCAAGAGTAATAATTCTAGTGCTACACGTCTTCTGTAACTCAAAACTGGTAACCTGTAGAAATTATTAAATGTTGCTGATTTTTAAGTGCCAAAGTTTGTTGCCATTCCACGAGCGTACTCAATTTTGAATGACATGTTGGGTATCAATAAGCTAACTAGCGGCTTCCTGGCTAGAGGCAATCACGGAGTGCGTGCCGCACTGCGCATGTGTGAATGGCGCTGCGCTCCGTGATTGGTCCCGAAGTCTTCTAGGACCTGTCCTGTGTCCCAGCAGACTTCGGGAGGGAGGGGGAAGGAGACCTAAAAATCGGGTATACGCACCCCCCCCCCCTCCTCCCCAAAAGCTCAGTTTCACCATCAGGAGCTGGGGAGGAGGGGAGGGGGTCTTAAAGCGGAAGTTCCACTTTTGGGTGGAACTCCGCTTTAAGTGGTTAAAAAAAACCAGTCCCCCGATGTAGATCCATTGTCAATCACGATGCCTGCTGCCACCAATGACCCAAAAAAAACAAAAAAAAAAAAAAAAAACAAAAAACTCCTGTTCTGATGAAGCCTCCTGCCGTCTGTCAGCTCTGCCATTCTGACATAACTAGGGGGCGGGGTCACTTGTGACTTCAACAACCCAGCATGCCCTCGGACGATGATGTCACAAGAGGGCGTCCTCAACGTGGGGACAAGATGCTTTGGGGGGGCAGGGGGGCAACCTCCATCCATGTTGAGAGCATGTGGCCTGGTATGGTTCAGGAGGAGGGGGGCCGTTCGCTCCCCCCCTTTCCTGACCTGCCGGGCTGCATGTTCGGATAAGGGTCTGGTATGGATTCTGGGGGGACCCCATTACGTTTTTTTTTTTTAAATATTGGTGTGGGGTTCTTCTTCTTAAAATTCACATCAGACCCAAAGGGCCTGGTATGGATGTGGGGGGGGGGGGGGAACGCTGTTTTTTTTTCATTTATTTTTCATTGCTGGGATTCTTTTTTTTTACATTCAGCTGTCAGTGAGTCATCAGTTGTCAAGGACACAGGCGGCCAGCTTCCTGGCCCACTCCTTAACAACCACTTGTTCTTCATACAGAATTTGAATAGGTCGATCAATTTGGAAATTGCAATTCGTTACAAAATAAAGAAACCAAACAAAGCTAAACTAATTGTTCTGTTCAACATGTCGTTTTCTATACTTACATGTAAAGGGATAAAACATGGAGAAATGTGCATATACTGCAGAGATATACTAAATATATATTTTTGCCCTTACATACTCTTTATTGCAGCCACATGGTGCTTATCAGAAAAAGGACTCACCCTTCCCAACTCTATCAAACGTCTTGGCTGGAGTTACACTGAGCTAGAAGAAAGAGTTATCAATGCAAACTGAACCCTCCCAAAATGTACACAAATTCCTCCATATCTTAAAATGAATTCTGCACATTTCTAGTAACAAATATAGTCAGGCGGATGGTTGGTGAGGCAAGAGGAATGGCCATCGATATTCAAAATCTGTGTCCAGAGACATAGACTTGTAATGGTCAGGGAGGCTTATTATCCACACTAAAAATGAGTATTAAGCCGGCCATAGAT
Organism: Glandirana rugosa; assembly: GCA_018402905.1. Taxonomy (NCBI): domain Eukaryota; kingdom Metazoa; phylum Chordata; class Amphibia; order Anura; family Ranidae; genus Glandirana; species Glandirana rugosa. The sequence continues at coordinate 170,803 of BLSH010478150.1, forward strand.
GGAACAATTTTCTTTCCTGCAACCACATGTAGCGCCCCCATACTGATAGGTGAGTTTTGTAGTGAGTTTTTGCTAGGAGAGACAACATTTAGCCAGGCCTGTCTGTAAGTTCAGGCCTAAATTTTTTGATCTGAGCTGGGGAGTGGCTCAGGGAGTGGCTGGAGACAGAAGGAAGGAACACCCCTTAGAGTTTCCTCCCCCTTGACCAGAGAAGGTTCTGGAAAGGGGGATGGATGAGGAGGTGTCACTTCCTGATGTATGACAAGGAGCCCTGACCAATCTACAGTCTGGATTGGCAGGGGGCAGGCCTCCTCAAATACAGCAGTCTGCCAGCAGGGGGAAGTCGGGTGTGGAAGATGTAGCAGAGGTGCTGTGGAGGCCTCTACCCAGAAGGGAGCCCCCAGTCTGGGTGGGGGGGTGTGACCTTGAGGCCTGGAGACTCGGGGGAGTAGGAGAATGGCAGAGGTGCTACTGAGGACACTTTAAAGTATCCACTGGAGTCGGTGAGTGACAGACCCTAGCCGGTCCGCATGTGCGAAAAGGGCCTAAGGGTATTATCTCTCAAGGAATAATAAACAGTACAAACTGCTAAAAATATTAATTTGTATTACATATTAACAAATTAAGAGCACAGATCTAAAAACACACAGATTTCATCATCCCCATATAGTATCATCAACACCCCCTGCTGACCGACGCATAAACACTGTGACAGTGCCAGGCCCTGCCACTGTGAAAATGGATATGTAGCGCCCTCCTAATTTGGGTACTAGTGAGTGTATATAGTTTTTGGCTCTCTCTGCTTAACAGGAGAGCTGACAGATAAATCTATATGCTGTCGGCTTATCAGAGAGCCTGATTTGAGTAAGGTCTGCTCAGTGTTCTTTGGTGCTGATTCATGTGGTCTGGAGATGTTTTACCCTGTCCAGTAGTATCGGTCCCTATTGGACAGAGGGAGAAAACCTCAGCCAGTGACAGCAGGTGTATTTGGAGGTGGTTCTGACCAACTAGCAGGGGAGTGGTGCCCCACTGCATCTTGGGTGAACACTTTCATATAAAAAAGAGCACATGGGCTCAAGGTTAGGAGCCCACCCAAGCCTGAGGGGTGAGGTGTATGTTTAGCTCCTGGCTGCTACGCCGGACGGCCTATCCAGGAGGCTGTAGGCTGCTAGGCCTAGTCGAGGCCTATCCGGATGCTGAAGCTGCAACTCACATTTCTATGAAAGCTGACAGAGGGAGGACATCCTTGGATTCGGTCTGATACTGCAGTGGCAAAGTGTCACTTGGAGGTTGGCAGAAAGGGCTACAGACTGTCCCAGGACATGGTGTGGGTACAGATCTGTGAGAGGATCCCTGAGACTGTGTGCTAGAATTTCCCCCTGCCCTTATATCATCTTAATTGGGTGTGCCAGCTAGAAAGGAGACACTGGAGAGTGCCTTGAAGAACAGAGTCCAGCTTCTGTCCTTACTGTTTAACAAGGGACCTGTTCTGCTAGAGTCAGCCTGCCATAAAGTGCCTTTGGTAGTCTGCTACACTGAGTTAGAAAGGAGACACTGGCTAGTGTCTTGAAGAAACAAAGTCCGGCATGTCCTTAGCTGCTTAAAGATGGACTTGTTTCACTGGAGTCAGTCTGCTGTGTGAAGCCACTGACCGCCTGCTATACAGAACCTAGGGAGAATTTGTCCTCAGTTACAGTCAGTAAACTTGGAGTATCTCATACCTATCCTTCTCCTATTCAAGTTCAACAATAAAGCATTGAAAATTCATCCCCTAGACTGGTCATTGGAAACAAGCAGGATTGTTTGTGCACCTGGCTGTGTGAAAATGCCATAGTGACTGGCTGAAAGAATAATCAGAGGGGGGCCCGGGAACAAATACAAATTTCATTAGCAGCTCCTTCGGGGGTACTGCTACAAATATAAGAAGGACACAAGGTTTGCACTAAGGCTTCCTGTACAGGGGACGTTTGAAAACCTCTCCTGAATGCTGGAACTTGACAGCTAGCAACCGATGGTTAAAAACCTCAGTTTTGCCACGTTTACATGAACGTTTGCGTTTAGAGGCGTTTTTACATTGTAAATGGTCAGAAATATACCCCCATTGAAAACGCCTATAAACGAAATGCTTATAAACTTGATTTACCGCGTTTAGGCACGTTTACACGCTGCTTACACACGGTTACAAGCATTTGGCGTTTCAAATACCACTAAACTACCGTTCTGAAATCGATTTTTTTTTGCTTTAAAAAAAAGCCACTAAACTCAACTGCCCCTAAACTACAGGGTGGGCCATTTATATGGATAAATATAGACAGTGTACCTGCGCTTAGGATTAGTGAAAATTAATCAAAAATATTATGAATGTACACAGTGAGACTGCTGCCTTCCTGTATGTTTCCTCCTAAGAGGACCCTTTAAGTATATAAAAATTATGGAAATGGCGCTGTCTCCTTGGCGTGTCTGTGTAAGTGTTCCTTTAAAGATGTGTGTGGGCCTGTGTCTTTGGCACCCTTATTCAAATTACCATGGATGGAATACAGAGTAAAAAAATGAGAGAAGAAGAAAAAAAAAAAAAAAAGTTGATGTCCGTAAATGTCCGTAAACATAAAATGTCCGTGAATGTCTTGTTTTTACACATTTATGTTTTACGGACATTCACGGACATTTACGGACATCAACCTTTTTTTTTTTTTTTTCTTCTTCTCTCATTTTTTTTACTCTGTATTCCATCCATGGTAATTTGAATAAGGGTGCCAAAGACACAGGCCCACACACATCTTTAAAGGAACACTTACACAGACACGCCAAGGAGACAGCGCCATTTCCATAATTTTTATATACATTTATATGGATACACCTTAATAAAATGGGAATGGTTGGTGATATTAGATCAGATTCAAAATGGCCAACTTCAAAATGGCCGCCATGGTCACCACCCATCTTGAAAAGTTTCCCCCCTCACATATACTAATGTGCCACAAACAGGAAGTTAATATCACCAACCATTCCCATTTTATTAAGGTGTATCCATATAAATGGCCCACCCTGTACTATAAACTACTCAGTGTACATGTACTGATAAGATAACATAGAGGAGAGTTCAGGGGCTGATGAAAAAACATCCAACTGCTCCTAACAGTCCATTTATCAATAGCAGTGTACATGAGGCCAAATGCAGAGTGCAGGACTCAGGACTGTTTATTGTGAGGAAAAAAAAACTCTGTTTACAGCTTTCTTTGGATTTAGTAATCCTTGATTAGGGCCTGGAGCTTAGAGGCTTCAAAGTGTTTTGGGTGGGGAGAAGCCTTTAATCCTGCATCCAGGTCTTCTTAGAGACCTGCAGGGTGTATGTGTCCACATGTACACACTTGTATAAGCCAGGAGCTGACCATATCTCAGGACTCTTATTTGGAGATAGGTGTGTGATCTGGCTAGGAAAGGTGATCAACTTTGGAGATGAGTCTCCATGTTGGAGAGATTCTTTACCCGAAAGTACTGGGAGAGTTGGGACAACTAAGTGAGTCTACGGGACTGGAGGGAATCTGTAAGTCACGGAAGAGTGAGAGAGGCCAGGGTGTCAGAAGAACCCTATTGAGGGGCCAGGAGTGGGCACATGTAGCTGGGTGCTACAGCATAAAAGGTTGAGTGAGCCAGAAGAGCCCGTGGTCTGAGGGACCAGTGTCAGGAGCAGTGGTCAAGAGCAGTGATGTTTCTGACGTGAGAGCCAAGTGGCTCAGCTTTTTCTATTATCTGTTTTTGCTGGAGAATTCCCTGCATGGGCAACTTGAACTTCTATTTTGCTTGTAAAGTGGGCCGCCAAGCCCTTAATTGAAGTTCGAACTGACTTGAACTCATTGAAATGCAATACCACTCAGGTAAACATCCCCCATATCACTGCACTCTTAAATTTTGTTAATACATGGGGAAGTATTTCAAGCCCCACACCCCAAGACTCAGTGTGGGCATACAGTAGTCAGACGTTAGGCATGTTGGTTATGGTTAAGGTCATACCTATACGCATTTCATTTATAGCTTCTTCAGGAGTGGGGAGCTGTGGATTAAGATTAACACAATAAATCATTTATGACATATAAACACTTCATAAAGAATTATGAATGTATGGGGCATTGGGGTCCCATTATTTCTAACAGTAGCCCTGGGTGACTAGGAGATCAAGGGTGAGTACAACCTAACTTTAGTAGTGGTGCTGAAGCCAAAGATATCTTCAAGGTAGCCATCAGCCCACACTGGAGTTTGTGTATACCATATGAGTATTGTATTCAGTTTGTGCTGATGGCTACTGTTACGTACCAGTTAGGGATCCTGATGGCAGGGGACGGCCTCTCCTACAACTCCAGTTCGAGGGACCGCTGGGAGTGAGACAGCGGCCACAGGAGCATGGTGAGGCATGAGTGCCTGTGGAAGTCCAATGGTGTCCGCCAGCAGGAGGTCAGCAGGGTCGCTGGAGATGACCTGCGGCGTATAAGGTGCTGTTAGATGGAAGCTACCCAGTTGAGCTGGGGAGGCTTGCAGAGCTGGAAGCTACTAAGGTCTGGATGGCGACAGGCACAAGAGCGGAGTCAGGTGAAAGCAAGTTCGGCAATGGGCTTGCAGCGAGGTACAGAGGAGCAGACAGAAGAGTGGTCGAGACAAGCCGGGATCGGGTGCAGGCAGATAGCAGGAGGATCATGGACAAGCCGGGTCGGTAAACAAGTTCAGAGCAGGATATCAGGTCGCAGATTAACACGGGTAACGCTGTAGATCAGACAGCACCCGTCTGGTGCATCAGCAGGGTTTAAATGGCTTCATTTGGCACCAAGATTCGCACTCGCACATGCAGGCGCGCGCCAGCGTGCACAGGCGCGCACATGCGCCGTTGGGCGCCAGAAAGCATGGAGATACTGCTGGCATGTCCTTCCTGAGAAGATCTGTGCAGGCGGGCTTCCTGACAGCGGCCTTGGAGATATCTTTGGCTTCAGCACCAAAGTTAGGTTGTACTCCCCCCTTGATCTCCTAGTCAACCAGGGCTGCTGTTAGAAATCATGCGGCCCCATACATCCTACTTGACAGGGCCCCACCAGGGGTTTCTTTAATAGCCATACAAACCCCTTTGTGTCAACTTGTGTGCATGTTATCAGGCCAAAATCACAGGGTATGTAAACTTTTGATCAGGATCATTTGGGAAGTTTCTGTTGTCATTATGATTTAAAAAGAGTAAAAACAGTTGATTGATGATAAATGGCTTCAGCCAAACACTAACCATGAGTGAAAGAAAAGTTTTTGTGTTATCATACATATTCTCTGAAAAATGGGCAAGAAATCATAAATTCTGCCATGTAAACTTATGAGCACAACTGTATATAAATCCCTCCTGGGGACAGCCCCCCCCCCCCCCCCACCATATATTCCCATACCTCCCATCCCTCTGAGATGGGAATGAGGGACACCTATTAACATACGTATGTAGGAATAGGACATACCCCCTGCCACGCCCCCATTTAAGGAGAATTGTCCAAAAAAAGATTGGTTAAAGTCACAAGTGCTCTTTTTTACCACTACTAGTACTTTATATTGGCTTTGAAATTTTACAAATGCAGCAATTTAGAAATTGGATGAAAGGTTTACCACTGAGAAACACTTTTGGATAGATAAGTAGTGCATTTGATATACAACTATACAGATGAAACCAAAATGAGGGACAAATGAGGAGGAAAGAGGGACAGAGGGACTTTGCACTAAATCAGGGACAGTTTGGATCTATGCATTCCCGACCTGAGAACAGTCCCCCTCCCATATATATATATCCCTTCTTGAGGAAAGCCCCCCCCCCAATATACTGTATACCCCCTCCTGAAGACAGACACCCCGTATATACCCCTCCTGAGGGCAGACAAGTCTTATATACTCTTAAGAGCAGACATCCCATATGTACCCCTCATGACCCATCCCATATATTCCCATCCTGAGGACAGAACCCCCATATATACCCCTCCTGAGGGCAGACACCTTGTATATACCTCTACTGAGGGCAGACACTTGTATATACCCCTCCTGAGTGCAGACATCCCATATGAACCCCTCCTGAGGTCAGACCCATCTCATATATACCCACTTCTAAGGACCCCCCCATATATACCCCCTCCTGAATACAGACATCCCATATATACCGCTCCTGAGGGCAGACACTTGTATATACCCCTCCTGAGTGCAGACATCCCATATGAACCCCTCCTGAGGACAGACCCATCTCATATATACCC
>BLSH010478150.1:184653-195030 GCA_018402905.1 Glandirana rugosa
CTTCACCAATTCAATGTATGGACATCCGAATCGCACCGAAAGTGTTTCGGACTGCCTTTTCATCGTAAGACTCGCTAGGAGCGGAAGACGTATATTCGATCCTGTCTGACTTACAACTCGAGTGACGGTAGTAGTGTCCTTCTTCACACAAGGAGCACAATCGTCGATTCACAACGACACTGCACCTTCAGAGGCTTCAAAGACGGCGTTAAGTGGTAACACCACCTACATATAGACGGGTTACCACATAAGTTATGGGTGAGTCTTATGACAGTCTCACGTAACTATGGAGACATCAAGACCGAACATCCACCACAATGGTGAATTGCGGCAGAAACTTCGGAGACTTCCACGTCACAGCAACACTTAGCTGCTAACACGAGGAACACACTTCTTCCTGTGATGATGGCAGTGAGCTCAACATTCAGTCTGTCCTAGCTTATATGCAGAAGGCGAGGATCGCTCAGAATGCTACTTTTCCGTCAGGCTTTGTGAAAGCCACGCTAAGCCTACAGGTATGTAACTTAACCACTTCAGCCCTGGAAGGATTTGCCCACTTAATGACCAGGCCATTTTTTTGCGATACGGCACCGCGGCGCTTTAACTGACAATGTTGTACCCAAACAACATTTTTGCTATAATACATATCCAAAAAAAATGTATTCATCAGTTTAGGCCGAGGCTGATATGTATTCTATATATTTTTGGTAGAAAAAAATCGCAATAGGCATATATTGATTGGGTTGGGTAAAAGTTATTGCGTCTACAAATTATGGGATAGATTTAGGGACTTTTAATTTTTTCTTTATTGTTTTTACTAGTAATGGCGGCGATCTCCGATTTTTAGCGGGAATGTGACATTGCGGCGAGCAAATAACACTTTTTGGGGACCAGTGACATTATTACATTGATCAGTGCTATAAAAATGCAGTGCTCAATGTGTAAATGACACTGGCAGGGAAGGGGTTAACCACTTCAGTCCTGGAAGGATTTGCCCCCTTAATGACCAGAGCACTTTTTTGTGATACGGCACTGTTTTGCTTTAACTGACAATTGCGCGGTCGTGCGACGCTGTAACAGAACCCTGAGCATGAAGACTATTGAAGTGCACATCAGCTGCTGAGTAGCTGCTTGTTATCCATTTGCCTGGCTGATTTTGGTTGATGACCTATTTTTTTGCAAAGCTTGTTTGACCTCTGTGATGGGGGTCACCTTTATCTGGTAAGGAGCAGTGTGTGAGGGTGTCAGTGGTGGTCTCTATCGCTCTTTACTTTCGTTCTTTGGACGGGGTCCACCTTTCCTGCTACCTGTACAATCTATACACCGCATACTGCACCATGAGAGTTTAATTTGCTTTTCATGTACACCATATGGAAGAATAGACCCGGGAGTGTTCCATCGGAACCGGTTCATCCATCTTGGGCTGTTGCTCTTGTGCCCACCTGTGATTGATGAAAGCTCATTGGACCTCTGTGATGGGGGTCAACCTTAGTCGGTAAGCAGCAGTGAGTGAGGGTGTTGGTGACGGGCTCTTCATTTCATCATCCCCCATAGGATATCCTCATTATAGACTTTTGGGCTTTATTAATCAGATTTAATTCTGAACAATAGCACTGCACCAGTTTTTATATTTTGTCATTAATGTTTGGTTCAACATTTTTTGTGCTGGCTGCTGTTTTCTGAAAATATATTTGCACCCTAGCGTGGCACTCCTGTATATACTCCGTAACTGGGCACAGACTGGCCAGGCCGCATTCCACCCCTGAAGACAAATGCTGTCGGCACACCTGAGACCTGCTCTGTTATGCATTGCTGTTACATCCTTTAAGTGTTCCAGGGCAGGTGCCTTCCTTTTGTGAATGTTGAACTTTAACATTAAAGTAGTTCTAAAGTTAGAAGGTTTTTTTTATCTTAATACATTCTATGCATTAAGATAAAAAACCTTCTGTGTGCAGCAGCCCCCCTAATACTTACCTGGGCAAAAGGACAAATACCACCTAATTGGGATTTTGAAAGGTAACAACACCACATACGGTGTGGTGTTGTTAACTTTCAAAATCCCATTTAGGGGTTATTTGTCCTTTTGCCTAATAGTCAGGGATGGGGTAACCACCACAGAGTTTTGCTGAAGTGGAATTATACCTAATACTTACCTGAGCCCCATCTCGATCCAGCGACAGCACAGCTGTCTGCGACTCTCCCGCCTCATTGGCACCCGCTGCTGTGAATCAAAGTCAGTGAACCAATGAGAGAGAGGGGTGGGGCCCGAGCTGAAGCTCTGTGTCTGAATGAACACACGGAGCTGTGGCTCGGGTGCCCCAATAGCAAGCTGCTTGCTATTGGGGCACTTGGTAGGAGCCAAGAGCACCATCCAGGGACCCGAGAAGAGGAGGATCCGGGCTGCTCTGTGCAAAACCAACTGCACAGAGCAGGTAAGTATGACATGTTTGTAATTTTTAAACAAAAAAAGAGACTTTTTTAAACAAAAAAAAAATGAGACTTTAGTATGACTTTAATACCAGTTCTGTTCTCTGCAACTGGACTCTGAGTGTTTACCGCCGCCTCATCCACGCTGCACTTCCCTACAAGCTGGCTTATCGAAGAAGAAGCATTGTGGGAACTTTACTACACAGCCAATCATATTCCCTTTTGCACCCTGCTGCGTCTTCTCCCCCATGCTCCAGAAGTCTAAGGTCCTGACGTCAAGAGCAATGCAGGCTCTATAGCTCTGCACTGGATGTGTGATGACATTGTGGAACAGTCCACTGCTCTGAGGGTGTGTGAGATCAGATCAGCCAAGGGGAGTGGAGGATCAGGTAAGTAAAAGCGCATAAGTTTCTTAGAGTTGGATTTTAATTGTCATTTTATTTTTATTTATTTAATTATATATACTCTTTTATACTATTATTATTTTTTTGTCCACATGAAGAATAACATCTCAGCTGGTCCAAGTGATGAAGAGAGAACTGGCAGATACTTCTCTGTCTTATTCTGTAAGACATACACTATATTACCAAAAGTATTGGGACGCCTGCCTTTGCACGCAGATGAACTTGAATGGCATCCCAGTATTAGTCTGTAGGGTTCAATATTGAGTTGGCCCACCCTTTGCATCTATAACAGCTTCAACTCTTCTGGGAAGGTTGTCCACAAGGTTTAGGAGTGTCAATGCAAACGTTTCACCATTCTTCCAGAAGCGCATTTGTGAGGTCAGGCATTAATGTTGGACGAGAAGGCCTGTCTTGCAGTCTCTGCTCTAATTCATCCCAAAAGTGTTCTATCAGGTTGAGGTCAGGACTCTGTGCAGTCCAGTCAAGTTCCTCCACCCCAAACTCACTCATCCATGTCTTTATGGACCTTGCTTTGTCATGTTGAAACAGGAAGGGGCCATCCCCAAACTGTTCCCACAAATTTGGGAGCATGAAATTGTCCAAAATGTCTTGGTATGCTGACGTCTTAAGAGTTCCCCTCACTGGTACTAAGGGGTCAAGCCCAACCCCTGAAAAACAACCCCACACCATAATCCCCCACCTCCACCAAATGATTTGGACCAGTGTGCAAAGCAAGGTCCATAAAGACATGGATGAGAGAGTTTGTGGCAGAGGATCCTGACTGGCCTGCACAGAGTCCTGAACTCAACCCGATAGAGCACCTTTGGGATGAATTAGAGTGGAGACTGCGAGCCAGGCCTTCTCATCCAACATCAGTGCCTAACCTTACAAATGCAACATTTCCATAGACACTCCTAAACCTTGTGGACAGCCTTCCCAGAAGAGTTGGAGCTGTTAAAGGGTGGGCCAACTCAATATTGAACCCTACGGACTAAGACTGGGATGCCATTAAAGTTCATGTGCGTGTAAAGGCAGACGTCCCTATACTTTTGGTAATATAGTACATGACTGCCTGAGGCTAGCCTAACCCCCACCCATATTGGACGCAAGTAAATGATTAGTTAGGATTGTCCTTTTAATATCCCTTACCTGCCACAAAGGTCACACCTGGCCCATTCCAGCCTCCGGGTCTATCCTGGCCTTGCAGCTTTCCATGTGATGCTGATGCTGTCTTCAATGACGGGCTGTCTGCTCAGTGATGCTCAGTCTGCGCGGTCATCCCAGCTGGAAGAAAGCAACGTACACTTATGGTTAATTACAAGCTGCCTCTTGCCAAGTCTGCAGTCAGCATTTTCCTGGAACAAGCAAAGTGATTTGTGGGAGGTGGAGGGACAAAAAGAACTATCTCACTTACAGGCTGCTCCAAAGCTTTGCTGCCAAACGGAGCTGGCTCCAGGACATTATACAGAGGTTACCCCATAGAACGCCCCAGAGCCCAGAAGACATGGGTCTGATTTACGGCCAAGTTTGCAATTGTTTCTTTTTTCAAGACAAACTTAGGTTTACATCTACCACTGCACAGGAGGGGATCAGGCTGAGATGAATTGCTGTGTCCTGTTTCAAATGCCATGACTAGAGTATAAAAGATGCTTTATTCTCCTAACTGCTGGACCACCACTCCACTACTAACCTTTTCTTAAGAAAAACACATGAAACCCCAGATGGAGTTTAACCGATTGCAGACCGGCCGCCGGAGCGTGTGTTGTGGGCGCGTGCACGCCGCTGGAGGTGCACTCGCGCACTCACTGGTTAGCAGGGGAGCCAATCAGCGGGTGGGGCAGACTTGATGTCCACCGGCCACCCGTGATCGCTCCCCCGCAGTGACAGAACAAGCAGATTCCCGCTCTGACAGGGGAGTTGACAGAGATCGTCTGTTCCCTGTGATACGGAACAACGATCTCTCTCCTCCCCCAGTCAGCCCAGCCCCCATACAGTTAGAAACACCTCCCAGGGAACACAGTTAACCCTTTGATCGCCCCCTAGTATTAACCCCTTCCCTACCAGTGACATTTATACAGTAATCAGTTGCTATTTTTAGCACTGATCGCTGTATAAATGTCAGTGGTCCCAAAAAATTGTCAAAATTGTCCGATCTGCCCGCCGCAATATCGCAGTCCCGCTAAAAATCGCAAATCGCCGCCATTACTAGTAAAAAATAAAAACACCATAACTCTATTCCCATAGTTTGTAGACGCTATAACTTTTGCGCAAACCAATCAATATACGCTTATTGCATTTTTTTTTTACCAAAAATATGTAAAAGAATACATATTGGCCTTAACTGAGGAAGAAATTCGTTTTTTAAATTTTTTTGGATATTTTTTATAACAAAATGTAAAAACATTGTTGTTTTTTTTCAAAATTGTCTCTCTTTTTTTGTTCTAGCGGAAAAAATGAAAACTGCAGAGGTGATCAAATACCACCAAAAGAAAGCTCTTTATATGGGAAAAAAAGGATATCAATTTTGTTTGGGTACAGTGTTGCACGCCCGCACAATTGTTAGTCAAAGCAATGCAGTACCGTATTGCAAAAAATGCTATGGTCAGGAAGGGGGCAAATCCTTCCGGGGCTGAAGTAGTTATTGGCCATAGCAGCCTTTTATTAACACAATTAAAAATAACATATCAATCTATGAACCTATAAACATATGCAACATATGAACATCCTGAACAATATGACAAATAGGAGTCCCAAGGTCCTTTTGGGCATCTACTTCTAGTACCTACGTCACCAGTACCAATGTTTAGGCCTCCAGCTGCAACAAACACAGACTCGGAGACAAACAATTACTCGCAGATACCCCCAACCATAATAATGGGAGCCGTAGGGAGGACGGATCCTGACCATGATAATGGGAGCCACACGGAGGACGGGTAGCAACCATACTAATGGGAGCCGCACTGAGGACGGGTCCCAACCATAATAATGGGAGCCGTACCGAGGACGGGTCCCAACCATAATAATGGAAACCGTACCGAGGACAAGTCCCAACCATAATAATGGGAGCTGTACCGAGGACGGGTCCCAACCATAATAATGGAAACCGTACCGAGGACAAGTCCCAACCATAATAATGGGAGCTGTACCGAGGACGGGTCCCAACCATAATGATAGGAGCTGTACCGAGGACGGGTTCCAACCACAATGATGGGAGCCGTATGGAGGACGGGTCCCACCATAATAATGGGAGCCATACCGAGGATGGGTCCCAACAATAATGATGGGAGCTGTACCGAGGACGGGTCCCAACCATAATGATGGGAGCCGTATGGAGGACAAGTCCCTACAAATGTACATATTTTCCATTATCAAACCCATATAAGGACCTTGTACCCCACCGGCTGCCACGATAATGCCACCAGATCCTAGTCCCCCCTTAGACCAAAAACCACTGAACACACAGTAAGGGTGGTAGGGTGGGCAGTTGTCTCAAGCACACTTTCCTCCAACTGAAGACTTGAGACCCTCCTACAGATCACCTTTCTGCAGCCCCCACTTGCTACCGCCCACCCCCCTAATCATGTAAGTGTTATTTACTAATGCTTTAAACTGCCCAGTAACAGCTTCCCAAACCCCTTTTAACCCTGTCACGGTGGCCCTGCGACCATAATAATGGGAGCCACATGGAGGACGGGTAGCAACCATACTAATGGGAGCCACACAGAGGACGGATTCCAACCATAAAAATGGGAGCCGTACCGAGGACGGGTCCCAACCATAATAATGGGAGCCGTACCGAGGACGGGTCCCAACCATAATAATGGGAGCAGTACCGAGGACCAGTCCCAACCATAATAATGGGAGCCGTACCGAGGACGGGTCCCAACCATAATGATGGGAGCTGTACCAAGGACGGGTCCCAACCATAATGATGGGAGCTGTACCGAGGATGGGTCCCAACCATAATAATGGGAGCCGCACCGAGGAAGGGTCCCAACCATAATGATGGGAGCTGTACCGAGGACGGGTCTCAACCATAATGATGGGAGACGTATGGAGGATGGGTCCCTACAAATGTACATATTTTCCATTATCAAACCCATATAAGGACCTTGTACCCTGCCGGCTGCCACGACAATGCCACCAGATCCCAGTCCCCCCTTAGACCAAAAACCACTGAACATAGAAACATAGAAAAGTGACGGCAGAAAAAGACTGAGTAGTCCATCGAGTCTGCCCCTTTTTATTTATTTATTTTTTTATTTTTTATTTTTTTACATTAACCTTGTTGTCTGACTATGGATTTATGTTTATCCCAAGCATGTTTGAAGCCATTTACTGTTGACTGTCTCACAACCTCTGTTGGTAGATTATTCCAATCATCAACCACCCTTTCAGTAAAATAATACTTTCTAAGATTAGTTTTGAACTTCCCCCCAGTTAGTTTGAGGTCATGTCCCCGTGTTCTTGATTTTGGTTTCATATTGAAAAGACTGCCCTCCTGAACCTTATTCACCCCCTTGAGGTATTTAAAGGTTTCAATCATGTCTCCCCTCTCCCTTCTTTCCTCCAGACTGTACATACAGTAAGGATGGGAGGGTGGGCAGTTGTCTCAAGCATGCTTTCCTCCGACTGAAGACTTGAGACCCTCCTACCGATCAGCTTTCTGTAGCCCCCACTTGCTACCACCCACTCCACTAATTATGTAAGTGTTATTTACTAATGCTTTAAACTGCCCAGTAACAGCTTCCCCATACCAAACCCCTTTTAACCCTGTCATAGGGGCCCTGCGACCATAATAATGGGAGCCACACAGAGTACAGGTAGCAACCATACTAATGGGAGCCGCACCGAGGACGGGTTCCAACCAAAAAAATGGGAGCCGTACCGAGAATGGGTCCCAAGCATAATAATGGGAGCCGTACCGAGGACGGTCTCAACCATAATAATGGGAGCCGTACCGAGGATGGGTCCCAAGCATAATGATGGGAGCTGTACTGAGGACGGGTCCAAACCATAATAATGGGAGCCGTACCGAGGATGGATCCCAACCATAATGATGAGAGCCGTATGGACGACGGGTCCCAACCATAATAATGGGAGCCATACCGAGGACGGGTCCCAACCATAATGATGGGAGCTGTACCGAGGACGGGTCCCAACCATAATGATGGGAGCCGTATGGAGGACGGGTCCCTACAAATGTACATATTTTCCATTATCAAACCCATATAAGGACCTTGTACTCCACCGGCTGTCACGACAATGCCACCAGATCCCAGTCCCCCCTTAGACCAAAAACCACTGAACACACAGTAAGGGTGGTAGGGTGGGCAGTTGTCTCAAGCATGCTTTCCTCGACTGAAGACTTGAGACCCTCCTACAGATAACCTTTCTGCAGCCCCCACTTGCTACCGCCCACCCCACTAATCATGTAAGTGTTATTTACTAATGCTTTAAACTGCCCAGTAACAGCTTCCCCATACCCAACCCCTTTTAACCCTGTCATGGTAGCCCTGCTTTTATACTTTTTTTTTTTCTGAACTGCGGGCCTTTCTTTTTATGCATTGACATACCGCCTTAGACCCATTGGGGATGATTTACTAAAACTGGAGAGTGCTAAATCTGCTGCAGCTCTGCGTGGTCAATCAGCTTCTAGCTTCAGCTTGCTCACTTACAGTGATATTAAAAGAGAAGTATAGCAATCTGTTATTTTTTAAATCATACTTAACTTGGTGGATGCAGCATTTGCCACCCCCCCGCCGGCTCTAAGCCCCCGTTCACATGGGGTCGATTTGACATGTCAAATCGCAGCCTATTGCCGGGAGCGGCACCGTCCGAATCGGTGCGACGCCGACTTTGCAGCGCCGCACTGATTTCCAAAAGTAGTTCCTGCACTACTTCTGGCGACTTCGGGGGGCGATTTCAATAGACATCTGTGCATGAACCCGCACAGATGTCTTTCAAATCGCCCCCGAACTCGCAATAAAATGAAGGTTTGAAATTGTGCGAGTTCTGCTAAACTTGCACGAATTCAAACCCGCCTCCAATGTAAACATAGGATAACACTGAGAACCGAGCGATCTAATGCCGCTGATCACTCCCCTGCCTTCATTCTTCATGGCATAGATTCAGCAAGGTGTTGGAAACATTCCTCAGAGAATTTGGTCAATAGTGACATGATAACATCACACTGCATTTGCTGCAGATTTGTCGGCTGCACATCCATGATGCAAATCTCCCATTCCACCACATCCCAAAGGTTCTCTATTGGATGAGATGTGGAGGCCATTGGAGTGCAGTGACCTCATTGTCCAGTGGTGAGATGATTGGAGCTTTGTGACATGGTGCATTATCCTGCTGGAAGGAGCCATCAGAAGATGGGGACACTGCAGTCACAAAGGGATGGACATGGTCAGCAACAATACTCAGGTAGGCCGTGGTGTTTAACCACTTCCCGCCCGCCCTATAGCAGAATGACGACCGGACGAGGGTTTCATTAATATAACTCTTTACCACGTGATCAGCTGTAACCAATCACAGCTGATCACAGCGTGAACCAGGAAGTGCCGAAAAACGGCTTTCCTGTGTTGTGCTGACAGAGAGAGACGATCGGCGGCTCTCCTGTCGGGGGGGGGGGGTCTGCGCTGATAATCAGCGCATTGATTATCAGCCCAGACCCCATCAGAGGTGCCCACAATGTTTGCCAATCACTGCCCATCAGCTGGCAGTCAGTGCCCATAAAAGTGCCAATCAGTAACGCCTGTCAGTGCCCTTCAATTATGCCAATCAGTGCCCATCAGTAATGACTGACAGTACCTCCTCATCAGTGCTCCCTATCAGTGCCATATATTAGTGTCCATCAGTGCCATCTATTAGTGCCCATCAGTGCCGCCTGTCAGTGCCAATCAGTGATGCCTATCTGGTGACTGTCATTCAGCAGCTCTTTGCTCTGCCCCCCTCCCCCCTCAGGCTGAGAGGCTGAGCCAGGTGCCAATCTTGATTCATTGTCTTGATCTTGCCTGAGCCTGGACCGGCTCTGTGACATCAGCAAACAGCAGGCTGAAGCCCGCTGTCTGCTGAAAACAGGTTACAGGAGTGCAGGCTGCGTCAGCTGCTGACTTGGCATCATTCCAGGCAACAAAACTCTTCACTAAGACACAGAAGCTGAATCCAACGGCCCACAGAGGATATTTTTCAATTCTTTTTAAGTGTAAGAAGTAGGGTTGCACCAATACCAATACTAGTATCGGCATCAGTGCCGATACTGAGCATTTGCCTGAGTACTTGTGCTTGATCCGATACCTGGGCAGTCAGGGGTGATCAGTGGGGGCAGTTACAAGCACCAATCTCCCTGTATAGATTTCAATAAAGCAGCTGACAGCCGCTTCTCCTCCTCTCCCTCCCGCGGCTTTCAGCTGCTTTATTGAAATCTATACAGGGAGATTGGTGCTTGTAACTCCCCCACCACCGCACCGATCACCCCTGACTGTCCCCGTATCCTCCTCCAGTCCCCCTCTGTGTCTTCCTCCATGCTCCTCCTGTC